>SJJU01070423.1:0-11690 GCA_012932125.1 Conopomorpha cramerella
TTGTGATCTTCTATTGAAATATTTTGTAGTCTGGCACAAAATTGTTACCTACTTAATGTTATTTTAGTGTCGTATGTACCTACTCATAGGAGACAGCTTACCCTGATGAAAATTTCACGGCACGCCACTGATTATTGCAACCCTGTCACCGAGCAAGGAAGTTTCGTGTTAGCAGTACAGTCACGGTCAGGGCTTAAGCGGCACACTTGTCTGATTTAAAAACTATTGCAGTCTCCTCCATTTATACATCATAATATGTCGAACAATAACGATTGAAGTATTGGTAAAACGAAATTACACATCATCATCAGCCCACACTTGTCCACTGCTGGACATAGGCCTCTCCAATTGCACGGCACTGTGATATGTTTTCGGCTTCTCGCATCCAGCTTCTGCCAGCTATCTCCACCTTTGAATTTACATAGTACAGTTGCGATAAGGATCTTTAAGCGCGTGCCCAAAACAGATAATGCTTATAAACAGAGTACTCAAAACAACCCAAAAAAGTGAGTATTACAGCCCCCCTACCACAGCACTCCAAGAAATAAGTGACAAGACATATAACGCGCTGCGATTTGTTGAAACTAGCTGAGTCACACAAAGCGTGACATAACAGCCAATCAGAGCGCGTATTTGTTCTATGTCAAGTCTTTCTTGAGGCGCATGCTACGCCTGCAGGAATGGCGAGAAATCACATTGAATAAATGAGCATTTACGTGCCAGAGGATCCTTGTCTCTCTGTAGGTATCAGAAGTGTTTCGATAGTAATAGGTACCTAATGAACAAGTGTGCTCCATCGTGGACCACATCGCTGCTTAACATCAGGCAGGATGGTGGTAAAACGCTTGTTCATAGTGCTAAAAAATCTGTCTTCATAGTCACCCTACTCTGTAGTACATACCTCATCAGACTGAATGAAGTCTGACTCGTCACTATCAGTATTCGAAGGTACCACGCCCATGATGCTCATCCTCGTGGCCTTCGACATCACCAGCTCCTCTTCAAACATTGCGTCTTCTTCGTCCTCAGTCATGATTGAAGTTGGCGTATTTCTCGATGAATTTGTATTTAGAACTGGCGATTTGTCATTAGACACGTTTAGATCTGTCGTCGACGCGTCCAAGTTGTCAGTTGATAGATTAAGACTGACAGATTGATCTGTGCCACAGTCAATTTTCAATGGTGTATCCTTAAGGCACACCTGTTTCGTGTTGTTGTCCTTCTCTATCACAATAGAGTTCTCGTGCTCGGAATCCGTGAATACCATTATTCTCTTCTTAACTCTGCGTATGAGAGGAGAGTCGCTTGAATCCACGGATTTCTTTGTCAATCGCCGCCGCGGTATCATCTCCGGTGACGCGTCTATTGTAAAATTTTATGTAAAAAAATAAATAAAAATAAATACACTTCACGCCTTTAATCCCAAAGAGGGGTAGGCAGAGGCACTTGCTAACGCAAGTACCCACGATTCACCAAGCGTATTTAACCCAACGTGACAGGGGGTGAGCCCATCGCCGTTATAGGTTCACACACCTTGTGGTGTGCGGGTTATCACATGTTCTCCGTCCTTCACCGTACGACGTTGCCGTTGCGTACATAGGCTCTGAAAACAGCTCGGAGCCGAGTCCCATTGGTACAACGTCCAGTAGCCGGACTCGAACCGGGACCCTCCCGGTTACAAGTCAAGTATCCACCAACTGGACCACAGACGCTCAAATTTTCCAAACATTAATACTATGTATGTTATTACTATCGATGACACCCTTGGATGACTTTAGCCCTTAGTAAAAAGAACCCACAATGAGAGGTTTTCTGATAGCTTCAAATATGTCAAAAGTAGTTCCAAAACATCTCACAGATGGCGCTAATAAGACATGATCTTAAGGAGAAACTCATTAGAAATTAAAATATGAAATGATAACACTGTCTAGGTAGTGCCATCTATTGACATTTCTTAGAACTGTAATAAGCCACCTGTCAGAAAACCTCCCATTAAAACTATTGGCCATGATTTTCTGTTTCATATAGGATGCAGCTTCAATTTTGTCGCATGCTTGAGACAAGAAAATCGTACCATATAAACGAGCCTTTACAAATTACTGGGTGGTTCATAATAAGATGTCTGGGTTAATAATATTATTGTGTGGTGGGCTAGCTATCGGGAATTGATTTACCTTATTTTGTAACAGTTTTTTTCAGTACCAGTCACCTATTTCTTTATAAACGCACCCTAACTTAACCCTCTGGGATACAGTGAAGTGTATGTATGTTAGTAAGAAGAAGATAAATAGAGAAGACAAACCTGTAGTGTCAATCGCATCATCACCATCTGTGCTAGATTCTAACACAACATTTGATGCACTGTCGTTAGGCTTCTGGATGCTTCCTCTTCTGCTGCCATCTGGGTAGTATTAAAATTGTATACAAAATATTTAAACATGTCCATCATCATTACCATGTCAGCTCACTGACATCCACTACTAGACAGGCCTCCTGAAGTATTTTAACCTTTTCAACGCCAATGTCTTATAAATCAGACACATTCAACAAGTGATTTTGAAGTTTACGATTATTAATGCAGAATTCAAAATCGCGAAAAAAAAATTATTCTTCTGGCTGTCAAAAGGTTAACACCCATATCCCAGCAGGATAGGCAGAAATCATGGACATCATGACATCCAGCAGTGGACGAGGGCCTCCCTCAACGATTTCCATGACCATGGACTTGTCACAAACCTGGCAAATCACTTGTGGCTCTTCCACGTCCATACAACTCTTTAAACATGCTCTACGGGCTATGCAGGCGTCGGACATTGGGATGTCCGACGCCTGCAATGTTTGTAGAATGTTGTCAGAGGAGGACATTCACTAGTTAGATTTGGGAATCTAACTAGTGAATGTCCTCCTCTGACAAACACTATCTAGGGTATATTTTAACAAAATTGTTATTGCTATTGCACTAAAGTATTTTTGTATTCAAGAAGGACCCATGAAATCATGACACCTATCAATAATTATTACACATCCAAACAAAAATTCTGACACAAAAAGCTGTTGGGGCCTGCAAAAAAACCTTAGCCATAACATCTAAGGGTGGCCCCAGCCAAGCTAGGCCCTGGTGGATCATTTTAAGGTAAAATTATGTCTATCTTTTTAAATGTATCCTACATTATAAGAAGAAACAAATATTGAATGTCAGTGTGGGTAGACGAGGAGGACTGTCCTGTTCTATGACTATCTAGTAATGATGGAGGGCCCAGATGGTGGAATAAGCCACAAGGCTGACTGTCACGGTGCTGGAGTAGACCTATGACCAGTAGAGGACATCAGTGGGCTTATATGATGACGAATATGATGAAATGATGCAGAAACTTACCCTCATCACTACTGTCAATTACAACATGTTGCGCAACTTTTTTTAATGTATTCAAAACATTCCTTGGTGCAACGGATAAATCTTCTTCTGTATCTAGGTCATCTGTAACTGAATTTTATTTAATATTACCGAAAACATCTTTATCACGGGTCATGGACCCACAGTAATTAGGTACACAATAGACTTTTTATCAACAATTTCTATAGTACTAGCTTACTAGATACGGGCGTCCATTACAAGGAGTTGGTTTCTATTTAAGTAAGAGCATGCTCTCATCTTCCATTAGTTAACTTGTAGTATCAAGATGCCACGCATGTTACAGACCACATACTATCTAATTTGTATCCGTTGAACTGTGAATAACAGTAAGTGTAGTTTTAAAGGTGTTTACAGTGTTTTAAAATAAATAATGTGTAATTAGACCTCGAATGTTGTCTTGACAACATTTTTCTTGAAAAGTGTCACTATTTTATTACATGGAAGGGCTTGTCTATATATTTAATATTTAGGTCTATGCTTTTTTTCATTACACGTAGATTTATACCAGCAAGATCGGAGCAAAGTTGAGGTTTAGGCAAACATATTTAGTAGAATTTAAGTTTACGTCTGATACACAAAACAATTTAAGTTACGCAATGGTAAGGAGAGTTGTTGTGTGCGAGTCAGTAAATATGCTGCACTTACTTGTTACATCCGAGTCGTCCGACTCTGGTACATACACAGTCTTGTTCTTCTTTGCAGAAGCCGTAAGTTGTTTTTGTAAATGTAAACTATCCTCATCTAAACTATTGTCGATAAATCCATCAGAATCCGAGTCAACTTTTCCGTTAGTATCATTACGATACTCAAAAAATGAACTCTCCATCGTTACAATTCAATTGTAGAGTTAAAAGAAATTACACCTCTGGTAAATAATCTCTTTTATTGACACTTTTAGCACGATTTTTTACATAAAAACATTACTGTAAACATTACGTGCTCAAATTCACCCAAAAATTGAAAATAACAATCATCTAAAGCGTTTCGGCTTTGCAACTCTGTAAATGTTTCATGATTTTGTTAAACTTAACAGCATAGTTTTTTTAAATATTTACACAATATTTAAGAGGCTTAACTTATTAAAATAACCTTTATGTTCAAAGAGTAACTCGATATGATACACAACTGTTCACATTTAGATGTTTTATATCCGTTAATGTATTATAATAACTGTTTTGTTGTGTAGCACATAACAAAACGTCGTCGACATTAAAAAAGATCAATACGTCAATGTCATTTTTTAGAGGTTAGGTTTGTTAGTTTACGTTTACGCACGTATTGTTTGTTTTGAAAATCGTTGAACATATTTTGCGCTAATAGGATACTGTGCGTAATAAGTTTTACCGAATATAGTTCGTAGTTAATTGAACAATAAGATGACTGAAGTGCAGCTACAAGAATTTAAACTGGAACCAGATTCCGAACTACGTTTTGAAGTGGAAGCTAAGAACGAGAAAGTTGTTCTCGAGGTATGTCTGTTTTTATAAATAAACCATACCGCCTATGTAATCTGTCTGGGAGACAGGCGTAAAGTATATGTACGTAGTTACAAATAACCACGTATTATTACTATTGTTTCAACTTTATCACTAACAATTTTCTAGGTGAAAAGCGGTTACGCGGAGTTATTTGGAACAGAGTTGGTCAAAGGCAAACCTTATGAATTCCACAGTGGTGCCAAAGTAGCAGTATTTACATGGCATGGCTGCACAGTGGAGCTCCGCGGCCGAACAGAAGTCAGCTATGTAGCAAAGGAAACCCCCATGGTAATAATTTCCCATTTCTGTCTATCACAGCACTTCAAGAACTATAATATGATGAGATTTTTAAACTGCAATTTATTGTAAATAGCTAAATCGCACTGAGGTTGATATAAAATCCAAACACACATTCACATGTGATGTGGCTGATTAATAAAACTTACAGACAGATGTTACGAAGCCAAAAAGAGCCTTTATTACATTTATTAACCCACTCATAGATACATACTTTCAGGTTTCAAACCTATAATCTCTGAATATTAGTTAATGGAGGTACAACTATGGTATGGGCTGATGATGATAATGATGAGGTACAACTTGCCTACACTATTATATTTAACACATTGGTGGACAGTAAAATAGACACAATAGATGTTTCATTTTAATGACACCTATAGGCGTTTACTGTCCGAGACAGTGTTAATAATGATGTATTCTTTGTATCACCGTGTCAGCCCACTCACATCTGCTGGACTTGGTCTTTGCCTTTCTCTGCATTCTCTGTTTATTAAGTACTATTTTTAAATTTCAGGTAATATATCTGAATGTCCACGCGGCATTAGAACAACAGAGAACGGCTGCTGAGCAGGGCGGTTCCCGAGGACCCGTGGCTATGGTGGTCGGTCCTGGAGATGTTGGGAAATCGACACTAGTCAGGATCCTACTGAACTACGCTGTAAGGATGGGCCGGAGACCTATATTTGTGGATCTAGATTTAGGACAAGGCCATATTAGTGTACCTGGAACAATTGGTAAGTTTTAGTTTCCTCTAAACCACATATGTATAATATGTAGCATAACTATATTGTCCACTGGGTATATAGACGCAACATACATACATACATACACTTCACGCCTGTCTCCCAGAGGGGTAGGCAGAGACTACAGATCTCCATTTGTCACGATCCTGACATACCCCTTTCGCTTCATCTACATTCATACACCTTTTCATACATGACCTCCGGTTTCAAGTACTTTTCACGCCACCTTCGGACAGGACATCACCAATTTGGTCTGTATATGTCCTTCTGGGGCGACCTCAAGACAAGCTGGAGATTACCTTTGTTTATATGGACAATATTGAGTATAATGTCTGTGTGCGTTTCATTAAAAAAATATATTCAGGATTTATTTATTGCGTAAGTCTTACATCTAAGAACTAACCCTGTTAAGGTGTGGCAACAAAATTATAAAATTACATTTTTAAATAACCAGTGGACTCGACGGATGTTGTCCTGTCTTAACTATTAATATGAATGTAAAAGGGTGGCATGTGCCCAGCAGTGGATGATATCTATCTAATCTATCTTATATTATATTGTTACCTATCTTATATATAAAAATCAAAGCCACTTTTCATTGTCATAACTCCAGAATGTGTGGACCGATTTAGCTAATTATTTCTTTGTTGTGCTTATTAATGATAGCACAAGGTTCTTATGATAGAAAAAATTAACATCCACTGCTGGGCACAGGCCACCCTAGTAATATTCATATTAATAGTTAAGACTAAAATTTAGATTGTCAAGTACCTAAAATTCTTCTACCATTACAAAAAAAAAAAATTCAAAAATGTTTATTTCCATTAACTTATATTATGTCTATTAGGTAAGAGACCTTCTTGTAAGCATTATTGCCTGTATCAGAAGGACTCACTCTTTCCTATATAAAGTTAATGAAACTTACAATTATATAATTTAAACAGTGCTATAAAAACTGAAAATTAATAAAGGAAATAAATGAGTTTATGTATGTGAAGCATGAATGTAAGTGTATGTTGTGTGTAAGCGTGTGTGTGTGTATGTGAGGGTTTGTGATGTGTCAGTGTATGTTTGTGTGTGTATGGGTGTGTGTGTGTGAGATATACACACACATGACATGACATGTGTGTGTATATTATTCATTCGACTCTCACCCTAGTCTTCCATTAAAGTTTTTATGTACAACTTTTTGTAATTGCTACAAATATTACAGGTGCATTGCTTGTGGAAAGGCCAGCATCAATAGAGGAAGGGTTCAGCCAACAAGCGCCCCTTGTGTACCACTTTGGACATAAATCACCGTTGGACAATTTGGAGCTCTATAACACAATCGTCTCAAGGTTGGCTGAAGTGATATCTGAACGGTGTGAAAATAATAAGAAAGGTTAGTAATTTTTTTGGCAAAATCACGCCACGCCTTCCTGTCGGCAAAAAGACACTGCCTACCTTAGTATTTTGGTTACCCGACCTAATAATAAGAGTTATTGCTAGATCCTTTTTTGTTGTACTCACGACATAGGCTAAAGAAGGCTCTGTGTTGTGTGGGTGAGTAGATAGTAGATTGACATAATGATAGACGTAATGACAAGTTACCTATACATAGGTGTCAACCCTGTGTTGTGTGGGTGAGTAGATAGGTAGGTACCTATATTTCGTAAAGACAAGTTACTTATAGAGCGTCGAGAGAGCGTCTGTGGTCCAGTTGGTCGGATACTTGACTTGTAACCGGGAGGTCGCGGGTTCGAGTCCGGCTACGGACGTGTACCAATGGGACTCTTTTTCAGAGCCTATGTACGCAACGCAACGCTCGTACGGTGAAGGACAACATCGTGATGAAACCCGCCACACCACAAGGTGTGTGAACCCTATAACGGCGATGGGCTCACCCCCTGTCACGTTGGGTTAAATACGCTTGGTGAACTGTGGGCATTTGCTTTAGCAAATGCTTCTGCCTACCCCGCTTTGGGATTAAAGGCGTGAAGTGTATTTATTTTTATTTTTTTTATTTTTACAAGTTACCTATACATAGGTGTCAATCCTTGGGCATTAATTTCTACCTTGTCGTAAAAGCCAGTTAACGCAGTGGCTGGCTTTCTTGCTGTGTGGAGGTCGCCACTCGAAAGCGATACTGGCATTATTTGATGCTCCAGGGTCCTAAGTGTACTATATTCTGGTAATTACAGTCGTAGCGGCAAACAATGCCCATAGCTGATTACGTTACTTTCATTTCACTGTCGCCCGTAATATAAACTGTAAACCCGTAATGTAAACTTGTTCTATATAATTTTGTTGTGTAACTGTGTTTTCTTTTTATTGTTTTTTTTTTAAATCACTGTGAACAAGCGTTTGATCACCATCCTGCCTGATAATAATAATAAATATAAATATTTTACAACAACACACACATTGCCTTCATCCCATGTTAAGTAGCTAAAGCACTTGTGGTATGGAAATCAGACAACGAGATATATTTACTTAAATACTTTTTTTTCTTTTAAATACATACTTATATAAATAAAACACCCAGACACATCCAACAAGTACTTAAAAGCTCATCACCTAAATACCTGGCAGCGGTGGGAATCGAACCCACGGCCCTATGGAGAAGAGGCAGACATGCTGACCACTACACCAACGGGCCCGTCAAATGTCGTCAAACGTCTGATGTTATTATTATATCGGCGATGCATATCGTTTGCCACTACGATGTCAGAGCGACGCAATTACCAGTGTAGCAGACTTGCCCCCAGCATTGAACATCATCTGGCTGATGATGATGATGAGCAGAGACTAAAGAACGTCAGTGTACGTAATGTGGTGTTGTATTTTACAAGCTTTTATTTAGTTTCACCTGTCCCGTTGTCTGTAATCTTGTAATTTAATACAACACAACATTTTCTTCAAGCTATCACAATGTAACACGCTTTCATTTATAAATGGGGACTATGATAAATAGGGGGAACGAGATTGAATAATTATGTATGGTGAAAAGTTTTAGTGTTAAAATTAAATATATTTCTTTTTAGAGTTAATTTATTTTTAACTTTTTAGTTCATTTTATAAACAAATAATAAAAGCTTGTTTTTAAAAAGGTTTTTTTTTCTTTAATTTTTTATATGCTCCAGCTTCGACTTCGGGTGTTATAATCAACACATGCGGCTGGGTGAAGGGAGACGGCTATAAGACACTCACACACGCTGCGCAGGCGTTTGAGGTAAAGGGAAAAACATTGTTGAATACATACTATTATATACAGGGTTACAGGAAAAGTAGGGCAAAATTTTTTAAGAGCGTGTAGTACCCATCATTTCTGACTTATTTCACTATGAAACACCCCCTCCTAAATTTGACGGTTTTCGAAATATTCAACTTTTAATTTTTTTATAAAAATTGCCGATTTTTGAGCAATTACATTTTTTATTTTTTTTTCTATGTATCATGTTATTATTATTTTTGGATTTTTAGATGTAGGACAAGAAACTTTATGATGTCGATCATTAAAATTATACAGATGTTAATTAAATAGGCCATAGTACAAGAGTGAAAGTTAAAAATGGAAGAAAAAAAATTAGAAAGTCTATTTTCTCTAAGGGATATTTAAAAAAAATGGTATGAAAGTTGTTCGGCAGTCAAGCTTTAAAATATCTACGTTTCATCAGCTATCTAAGAAGGTATAATAAGCTAGGTTTTTTATTGCAGTTCGAGAAAAACACTTGTTAGAGTGGAGAAGAAAAATAATATCTCATATTGAGTTTAATTGCCTCCTTAGCCCTAGAAAATAAAATGAAACAATACGTAAGCATGAAATGATAATTATTTATGATATTTTTACAAATATTTGTTAAATTTTCTTATAGTTCATGTTCTACATGTCCACCACTATTTTGGATACATCTTCGCATCCTTCTACGAAGTCCGGTTTTCACTACGCCAGTGGTCAACGTTCTTCTTATTTCATTAGCCGCATTCAAAATCCTTTGTTTTAGTTCTTCTACTGAAGAGATTGGATTTGGCTCCACATACACCAAACTTTTCATATGCCCCCACACATAAAAATCCATGGGGGTTAGGTCCGGTAACGGCCCACCTCGTCCTATCCATTTATTGGGGTAATTTGTGTCCAGCCAGTCTCTGACACTTCTCCTGTAATGTGCAGGGCAGCCATCTTGTTGGAACCACATGTCCCTGATTAAATTCAGTGGCAAATCATCCAGCAAATCATTGAGGTCCTGCCTTAAAAAGTTCTCATAGGTTTCCCCATTTAAATTATCAGGGAGAAAATAAGGTCCAATCAAATAATTTGAAATAATGCCCATCCAGACATTCACGCTGAATCTGCGTTGGGACCCTTTGATTCTTTTCTTGTTGGGGTTTCCAAGTTCTCTGGGGGCCCAGTAATGAGCATTATGATAATTAGTTATACCATCTTTATCGAATTTGCTCTCGTCTGTCCACAAGATAGTTTTTAGAAAATTCGGGTCTTCTAAGTCAGCGTGAAGCATAAATCTGCAGAAGTCCATCCTTCTCGCTGGATCTCCTTCTTCGATAACGTGTACCGGCGTATAATGGTACGGATATAGGCCTGCAGTATGTACGGTAAACCACACTCTCCATTGTGAAATACCCAGATCACGTGCAACAACATTAGTGGAAGTAGTCGGATCCAATCGAAAGCGTTGCACTATCTCATTGTCCTGTTCTTCATCGTCATCAGTTAGCCGTGGTCTTCCCAAGTCTGTATTTCGTCTTAAAACGGAGCCAGTTTCTCGAAGTCTCCGATATACTCTGTCAAAAACTGTCCCATCCGGCACTCGACGGCCGGGATATCGAGTCGTGTATTCGTGGCGAGCTTGCACAGACACACCATTGCAGTATCCATAGCAAAAAAGCATATCAGCGTATTCCTCAGGGGTGTAGGATGGCATCTTCAACAATTCCGTATCGTAAGCACAAATCAGAGTCCAGTTAACAAGCACAGCAGTCACGTCAGAATAAACAGTCCAGAATCACAGCCAAGTCGACAAACAGCGCAAAACAATATCACATCTTCCATGGACGGATCACAAAAGCAGACTGACTAAAACGTCTAAAACTAACAAACAAAAGAAAACCATTATACCTTGTTGTATTCCCAGTCCCTAAACCGGTTTTTACACTTTTTGTTTCATTCACACCCGAATAAATCGTAACTTATCTCGCTTGCACTCGCACGGCGCGCGACATTCGCTCGGTCTAAATAGGACAATAGGCGACCCTTGGAATTGCTACCTGGACCGGCCAAACAGTATTTTGTTCCATGAATTGCAATAAAAAACCTAGCTTATTATACCTTCTTAGATAGCTGATGAAACGTAGATATTTTAAAGCTTGACTGCCGAACAACTGTCATACCATTTTTTTTAAATATCCCTTAGAGAAAATAGACTTTCTAATTTTTTTTCTTCCATTTTTAACTTTCACTCTTGTACTATGGCCTATTTAATTAACATCTGTATAATTTTAATGATCGACGTCATAAAGTTTCTTGTCCTACATCTAAAAATCCAAAAATAATAATAACATGATACATAGAAAAAAAAATAAAAAATTTAATGGCTCAAAAATCGGCAAATTTTATAAAAAAGTTAAAAGTTGAATATTTCGAAAACCGTCAAATTTAGGAGGGGGTGTTTCATAGTGAAATAAGTCAGAAATGATGGGTACTACACTCTCTTAAAAAATTTTGCCCTACTTTTCCTGTAACCCTGTATATAA
>SJJU01070424.1:0-25999 GCA_012932125.1 Conopomorpha cramerella
CATTGTGAAATCCCCAGATCACGTGCAACAACATTAGTGGAAGTAGTCGGATCCAATCGAAAGCGTTGCACTATCTCATTGTCCTGTTCTTCATCGTCATCAGTTAGCCGTGGTCTTCCCAAGTCTGTATTTCGTCTTAAAACGGAGCCAGTTTCTCGAAGTCTCCGATATACTCTGTCAAAAACTGTCCCATCCGGCACTCGACGGCCGGGATATCGAGTCGTGTATTCGTGGCGAGCTTGCACAGACACACCATTGCAGTATCCATAGCAAAAAAGCATATCAGCGTATTCCTCAGGGGTGTAGGATGGCATCTTCAACAATTCCGTATCGTAAGCACAAATCAGAGTCCAGTTAACAAGCACAGCAGTCACGTCAGAATAAACAGTCCAGAATCACAGCCAAGTCGACAAACAGCGCAAAACAATATCACATCTACCATGGACGGATCACAAAAGCAGACTGACTAAAACGTCTAAAACTAAAAAACAAAAGAAAACCATTATACCTTGTTGTATTCCCAGTCCCTAAACCGGTTTTTACACTTTTTGTTTCATTCACCCCCGAATAAATCGTAACTTATCTCGCTTGCACTCGCACGGCGCGCGACATTCGCTCGGTCTAAATAGGACAATAGGCGACCCTTGGAATTGCTACCTGGACCGGCCAAACAGTATTTTGTTCCATGAATTGCAATAAAAAACCTAGCTTATTATACCTTCTTAGATAGCTGATGAAACGTAGATATTTTAAAGCTTGACTGCCGAACAACTGTCATACCATTTTTTTTAAATATCCCTTAGAGAAAATAGACTTTCTAATTTTTTTTCTTCCATTTTTAACTTTCACTCTTGTACTATGGCCTATTTAATTAACATCTGTATAATTTTAATGATCGACGTCATAAAGTTTCTTGTCCTACATCTAAAAATCCAAAAATAATAATAACATGATACATAGAAAAAAAAATAAAAAATTTAATGGCTCAAAAATCGGCAAATTTTATAAAAAAATTAAAAGTTGAATATTTCGAAAACCGTCAAATTTAGGAGGGGGTGTTTCATAGTGAAATAAGTCAGAAATGATGGGTACTACACTCTCTTAAAAAAATTTGCCCTACTTTTCCTGTAACCCTGTATAATATTTGTATGGTTTCTTTGGTATGATATTTTCAAATTAGAGTCTTTTTTAAATTGTAAATACTTTAAATATGAGTTTTCTGACAAAATAATTCGACGGAGCCTAGACATGTTTGTTGGAAAACGCAATTTCACGCGAAATGTCAAGTTCAGGCAGGACACTCCATCCGATCCGAACCGGATCGCAGTAAATCCACACCGCATCGTATCCGCAACGCTTCGCATCAATTTGAGGACGTAGCGAAACCTAGCTTACATCACAAAGGCCCTCTTGTCTTCTGAAAGGGTTGAAACTGTTTATAATCTACCTAAATTATATGAATTTGACTTTACTCAATCGATCCAGGCAATCGGCAATCCCGATAGAGCCGCTGAGATAATCTTGTACAATTTTTTGCAGTCTCTCTTCAATGATCCTACTTTTTTTTTCTCTTTTCCTATTGTAGGCAATAAACACGTTTGTTTTGGCGGATATAAAAATCGTAATTTATGCTCTCTTTCCTTAGGCATGATATCATCTAATAGAAGACTTGGCCGACCTCTTCCAACTATTTTATTGATACGATTATGCCATCCTTCACAGGCATTTATAGTACGATAGCGATCACCATAACAGCTCAGTGATGGCAACATTGTCGGATTTAGCCATTGTTTGATAAAATTTTGTAAAAATTATGTTTATGTTTATTTACCAACTTAAGAGCTAACACACATGAGAAAAATAATAATAATAGAAGAAACAATAGTAAAAACAATCAATAATACACACATAAGAATAGGACAAGGCAATCAAAAGTGCACCAACTCGCACTGAGCAGTACCTACTGAGCGTGTGCCAGATCTCAAGCCAGCAAAAGGGTCTCGACTCAGCATAAAGCCACAGTTACCTGCAGCGCTGGTGTTCCGCCGATACCCGTTAGAGAGAGAAGCCACACATCAACTCCTAGTTATAAAATAGACTTACATAAACAGTTTAACAAAAAAGTAGTTGTATAGAACTGAAGAATAATAACAATAAACCTACATGTGTACATATACATACATAATATAGAGAGAAACATAATTAAGACAGCAACGCAATGAGTGGATACAGAAGACTGGTTTAACAGAAGAAAAAAAAATGATTAAAAAAGTAATAGAAAAGGTGAAAAAAGAAAAAGGCTAGGTAGTGAGACTGAGTTTAGATCGATCAGGCTGAATGAAGACTTTGTTTGACCAGTAGGAGCAGATGTCGTCCCATATGCTGCTACTATTAGAGTCAATTTTGAATGGTATTGAGCCAAAGGTCTTTTGGATATGGCCCACAAGTAAATAATGCAAGGGTATGTTGACCATCGCCTATTTCCGTCAGATTAATTTTTTTGGCCTTGCGTCGAAGAGCCTGTGCATAATGGAAAAAACATCCTTTGATTTCAACCGTAGGAAAAACGGTAACAAATCCATTCATGGCCCTAATTTCGAAATCTGTTTGAAATACGGACGGTTTCATATCCGGTAAATGCAGTCTAATCAAAGAAAAGTCTCTCGTAAGTTCTTTGTAGCTTATTGAGAAGTAATGTAAATATAAGTGGAACAATCTTCGTACTGTTACTGTCGCTTCCAATGTAACCGTGTATAGTATACACTTGGTGGAATGGTTTGGGTACGATTTTGTATGTCCCATCTCCAAAATAATGTGACGTTCTTTGAATTGCTCTTCGCGATTCATCACTGCAAAAAACAATGATTTTTTCGAAGAGTAAAAAATTTCGCAGCGGTTGGGCGTTATGACCACATCTTGAAGATTTTGAAAGGTACAGCGATACACTTTGTAGTACCTTTTACGTGCACGGTGTAGAGTATCCTTCACTAAATCGAGAGACGGGAGTACATCGTCATATTCCGGTCTAGACCTATATGGTTCCATGTACTCGTCGAAGATTCTTGGGATAGGGCGGTAATCGTTACACACAGCGGTTTTTAGTCCATCCATAATTAATTCAATTTTAAACTGTCGAAAATCTGGGGAGCACTGGTGGTCATCGCCTTCTCTGCACACAGTCTCGTTTGTTGTGCCCCAAGTGAGTGTACTTTGGCATACTGCATTAGTACACCGCCAAAGTTGGGTGCCGTATTTATTTTCTTTAATTTTTTTATAGTGTCGTCCATCTCTCCACAAAACTTTCTTTCCGTCAATAAAAGTAACCTTCAACAGACACACGCATTCTAATTATTAATAAATAATAAAAATCTCGGGTTTCCTGTATCAATTTGATAGCCAGATAATTTTATGACATTGACATTATCAATAATAATCTGACTAAATATGACTCTCTAGCAATAAGTTGAAGGATTCATGTACCTAGATTTGATAGAGCATTCGCGGTTTGAAATTCTACGGTCGTGCGTCGTGTCGTCATATATGTGTCGTAGCCAACTGGTTAAATCAGTCAGCTAATTAAGCAGCTAGCCGCCTAATTAAACGCCGGCTCCTAGTAAAGGGCTAAACTTCAGTCAGCCATTTAGTTGAACACAACGTCCAACCACTTGGCCGAACGTTAGGTATATCGCCGTCTGGTTATCTAGGCTGACCATGAGATTTTATGGAGCATGAAAAAAAACCAAGTAACTTGAAATAATCACTTTTATTCAATAAAAAAAAACTAAAAAGAGTGCGCTACAAAAATATGGGTAGGTATTAAATAGGCATCTAAAAAATAAACGTATCAAACTTAAAACTTAAAATTTTCTTAGGTACTTCTTATTGCATGCTTATTGCTCTGATTTTGTTGTTCATATTCAGTAAGTTTACTTTGGAAATTGTCGCGAAAACTGCTATTGTCAGCTAGGGCTGGTGTATTTATTGAAATTTCCATTATTAAACACTTTTTTAAACAGTAATTCTATAAATTTTAACAGAAAAATAATGTAACTTTAACTGCACGGTCGTATTGTTTCGCTATATTTGTTGTTGTTGACACTAGCGCTGCAGGTGAGAAATAAAAGTACTAAATTCAAATCACCCGCCTGACTTAACTTCAGCCCAAACCAACGGGCTAACCATTCAATCAGCCGGGTGATTGGACGTTCAGTGACGACAATTCATTTTACAAGCGGGCTAGCCTTTTAACTAGGAGCCGGCGTTTAATTAGGCGGCTAGCTGCTTAGTTAGCTGACTGATTTAACCACTTGGCTGCGACATATGCATATCAGCTCTTAACAAAGTTGTGAAATACTGCAAATCAAAGCGTAGGACTGGGATATCATTATACCGCCTATCTGTTTCTCTTTCCCCACGCATTGATTTTTATTAGTAACATGTTGCTCATATTTATGTTTTAGTGTCATACTCTTCACACAGATCACACCTATCAGGCTTTCTGACATGAAAAGCTAAAATAAACTCTGTATTACAAATATATCTATACATAGTAATCTTAACAGGCTCAGCTTCACTTTCAGTACTTTTCCCTACATATAATTCATACATTTTCTGCAGTGCCAATGCAGATTCTAAATTTTACCGGCTTGTTATACTACTTCAATAATGAGACACTACTCGAGGAAATGAGTATATATGCTCTTTAACTAAATTAATCCTATCTTCTGTACTTTCTTGCCACTGTTTTACCTCTTTGGTGTTATTTCGGATTATTGGCAATATATTTACTGTTGTGAGCGTAGACTGGTTTCTGAGATATACTGAGATTGTCTAGATAAAACTTTTTGAAAACTTGTATTTTTTCATTGTTGAGGTTGATAAAATATGATTTTTTTATGTATAATTTATTTATACAGGCACATCAACAATATAAACACTTAGCAATACAATATAACATTAACTAAATTCTAGTGTCTACATCAATAATAGCACAATATTTTTATATAACACTAGTTGTAACTTTCTTAGGTAATGAATTACTGTTTAATTAAAGGCATTTTATGTACATTACTATTAATATTTTCTCAATTAAGCTAACATAGCAAAGACGCAAAAAAAACACTAAAATAATGAAACAAAATATTCAAGGAATTAAGAAGGCTAGTGGTAGTATCAACTTCGTTATTTCTTAATAATCTTTTGTTTATACAAACTGTAGCTGTCTCCAAATATATCAAGGTCATATAATTTATTAAATTCATTGTAAGTGGAGAGTATTCTTGTTATCGAGGACTGTTTGGCTAAATTGGTTCTACAACACGGCTGGCAAGGCTTTTACTTGAGATCTTAGGCACGTTAAACGGTATTCCTTTTATTAATTACTAGCTTTCCGCCCGCAGCTTCGCCCGCGAGGACTTCGGATATATTGCGGTATGAAGAAATATTTTTGTATTCCCGCGGGAATATAATTTTTTTCATTTCATTCAAAAAGGATAAAAAGTAAAGAAAGAAAGAAAAAGGATTTATTTCATAATTATGGCGGTGGTGCCACCAACACACGTACAAAAAAACAAAGAACATACATAAAAAACAAACAAAATAGAGAAAAAAAGAAACAAAAAACCACATAATTACAAAAAATAAAAAAAAATAAAACATTAACATATTAAAGTGACATAGTTGTCAAGTACCCTATTATTTAAACCGGACTTCTAACTATACGTCTGCAAAATTTCAAAGCAATCGGTTCAGTAGTTACGGCGTGAAAGCGGAACAAACAAACGAACTCATTTTCCCATTTATAATATTAGTAAGAAATAAGATATACATAATATATCTATATATATCTATGTTATCAATTATCCCCATGATGACCTCCGTGTCGCAAGCAGGGCGGGTCCCGGGAGTACCCGAAGGAATTGCATCAGGACCCGCCCAAGCGATCGGTCCTGTCGGACTCCGGCTCGGGGTAGACGGTGGTGTGTCTGCCCCAGCGACCTACTTCACCCATAGAGGGGGATAGTACTGCAACTTATTTTTTTTCCTTGGCGAACTTTTTCATTAGCTTCGTTAATTTGATCTTTCCCATTAACACTATTATTAGTCTTCCGCCTTCGGTTTCGCACCATGATTAATCTGGAGAAACCAATGGAAAGCTATAAAATGTACCCATGGGGCATAAATTTTATTGAATGTGCCACAAGCTCAGAAAATAAAAATATCGCCAAAACACTGGCAACGTCGCTGTCGTGCAAACTCATATTGTCTGTAACGGTAGTGGAAGTGGAACGGCGAGCTCTGAGGTTTTGGATTGTTTCGAGCATTGATCCAGTAGAAACGTAATGAGGTATATTCGAACTATTAACATTGTTTTCTTTACTTTTCGAATCATCAAAATGTTCGATTGATTTTTGTCAATTTTAGGTTTTTTCCTTAATAAAAGTAAATAACTCACCCAAATAATAAAAAACGTACTAAAATATAACTACAGAAGTCCCCCTGGATACCTACTAGCGACATCTAGATAACAAACTTTTGGAGTTTGAAAATTTCCCATTGACATGTCTCATACACTAGGTTATTTTTTTAGGAATTTTCTTTTTTTCTTTCCAGTGGCTGACCTTTTGATTTCGATACTTGTCTAATAAGAAAGGGTCCAGTCTCAGTAGTTCGGTTATATTGTCCGGTGGTTAATATACTTTATTTGGTGGTGTCAAAGTAACAAATCAATTTGGCACCTGTCTTAATAGACTCAACATTAAAACGGCTTTTCTTCTATACATATAAAGGTTGACTTTTGTTTAGCACCGAACTAAGTTTACCGAACAACTGAGACTAGACCTAAGAAAGTCCTTTGGTCCTGCACAATTATCTAACATTAAACAATGCTCGTGTGTTAACCATTCTTTTTTTCGTAAAGCTGGTTTATAACCACTTACAAGGAAGTTATTTTGATTTTCTGCCTGCGAATGGTCCCATTTAAGCATTTTATTTTAGCTTTAAACCCCTCGTTCCATGAAAACATATCTGACGGTTCTAATAATCTGGACCACAATCTGAACCATGTCAGTCATGTTTTCTTGTGCAGTTTTGTCCAGTGGAAACGTACGGTCTCATCATTATTTTACGCACAAACTCAAAAATTAAGCTGTTCCACCGAATTATTTGTTGTTTATATTAATTTATAGTTGTTTGTTGTAGTTTAATTAATTGTTGTTTATATGTAGTGGCAACACCATTATATCACCAGTGTCATAGTGTCAGACATATCGACAAATTTGCAAACTTAACAGCTTATAAGTAGGTACATAATGTGAATATTATACTTATTAAAAAAATACGTGACAATGGTAAATGACGCCGGCACTAGCGACAATGTGCACTAGCATAGCGTTATACATTGGGAATGTCATTTTCTTAACCTTTAACCGCCAAATGACACATTGTTTTCGTAATTTTAAATTCTGTTCTGTATAGGATAGACTTATTACTGCTCTGATGTGTCCGTTAAATAAAACATTGGCGGTTAAAAAAAGCGCGCAGCGTCTAAGCGGCAGTAACAAGGATAGTCGTAATGCGTTAACTCAGGAAAGAGCCAACTTTTTTTTCTACATACTTGCACTTTAAGGACATGTTCTCTGATTGTTTCATGCCCGTAAGATTCTTTTATAGTGCAAAAATTCGTAACTGACGCAAAGTCATAGTAGCGATTGCCGTTTGAACGAACGGCTTGCTATACTTAGTATCTACTATGTTTGTGTGTTAGTACAGTCTATTAGTTCATAGAATATAATATTTCATGTACAATGTGAGTCGCCGAAAAACATTATATTTATGGATCATCACTATTTAAATTATAGAACTGTAGATGTATTATTATTTATAATTGTGGTATAGCACAGGTGAGCAAGAAGGCGTATATTCAAAGTGAGAAAGAACTGTAATTACGTTGAAATTGCGAAAATTAGGCACTATCCATCTCTCAATTCTATCTATTTAAGTACATTGTTTAACCGATATTGAACATAACTTATAAACATGCACATGTACCTACTTGTCTACCAAAAATGATAACTACATTAGGTACATTGTAAATATTCGATCTTTGTGTATAAATAAAATGTAATGGAAGCAAAGCTTTACCCTAAATTATGTATATGTGTTATTTTGTAAAGTTCTATTCAATAGTGTAAGATGTATGTGTGTGTAAATGTTCTCCATTTTAATGCAAATGACACCGTCAGTGTAAGTACAAGCACCGCAATGTAACTGCTAATCAGTATACATAACATCAGACAAACTTGGAACAATCTCAGTCTGTGATATTCTATAGTCTTAAAAAATCATATCATGCATAATTATAATGAAAGTATTAATTGTAAATCAATATTTATTCTTCCTTATTTAGATACATGTTACTTTTACAATCGGTAAGCGCCAGATTATCGACTTCGTAAGCGACGATATGTAAATTTTACAAGAGATTTATCGTACATATTTTTGTACATAACCGCAGAGGTATTTTGCTTTATATTGAAATACCTATGTATTTGTGTAAAAAAAAATGTCAATGCAGTATGAAGCGTTATAGTTCGAAATGTCATTTGTGACGAAAAACGTAACTTGATTTTGTCGCTTACGGTAAGTCTTCGGTCATGGCTCGGTATGTAGGCCCATAAATGTATACGAGTTACGCCTGTTACGCCATTAAGGGCTACGCAGAGCTAGCTATCATAATACCGGATTTTACACTATCAATATTGTCACGATGTCGTCCTAGTATCCTTAATACGATACGATATTCAATGAAAAATTGATAGTGTACTCGTTAGAACTACTCACATTTATGTTTTCAACTTAAGACCAAACACAACTTGCAATCTGAAATTGACGTTAAATATGAAAATCATGGAGGAGTGAAATATTAAGAGATAATATATAAAGCTGGATCCTTGCAAGTGTAGTTGTGTTTGGTCTACAAATGGGGAATTTTCAAAATCCAAAAAATCCTTTAATGTTGATTTCGCTCTTTGCTTTCAACTTGTCATTTTCCTACGTGAAAATTCTCCATTCTAATGTAACTAAAATAAATAATAACCACCATGTGTAGATTATAAAGAGTGGCGTGAGTGAGTAATTGTAACTGCAAAATATGTACCAGTCCGCTAGAATGTCTACTAGAAGCCTATGACACTTGAAACTCTCAGTACAACCTATCTGCGCAATAATTGTTTGGGTCGAGCATAAAATTCACCTTGGGCAGGACAATTTGTAATACCTATTGGGAGAACGGAAAAGGGGTATAAATACCTTGCGGCGCTGCTGATTCCGATTATGCTCGCTATACCTAATTAAGTTTAATTATATCACAAGCATTATTTTTATCTTTTCGAAAGTTCCACAGGAAAAAACGCTATTCCTTTTTTTCACTTTATGTCATAAAGCGCATGTGTGGTGCGGATTTTCTTCCTTTTTTCTTCTTCCGCCGCTAGGTAAAAGCAGGATACGTTGCGAGCTTTGTGTGCAGTGTACATGTAGTGGAAAGGTTGAAATGGGCTCAACCACCTATTACTGACCATAACCGACAATACCTACTTGAATTATTTTCCATAACCTGGGAAACATCATGCCTATGTTATTATTTTAAGAGAAACAAATCGAAAAGTATCAAATGTCGGCCTAATTACAATCATTAGCGCTCCCTATATATCGCACCTTTAATAAAAAAAGCATCAACTCAAAAATTCAATATTTTGGGAAATCACGTTTGAAGTTTTGATATTTTTTTTTGAAACTTTGAACCGCGATTGTTAGAAAACTATTTGAGTTACAGCAACGTTTGACACATGTACATATAGCTTAGCTAATTGGTAATATAGTGAAGCAAAACACATTCTCCTGACATTTTAGGTTTTTCTACAAACTGTCTCCCAAAAAAAAGTTCGTACTTATATCATTTTAGGATTAATTTCTAATTATTATCATAGAAAACTAAAATGTAGTAACTTAGAATGTTGCTGTTTGCAATAAAAAAATATGACGAATTTCCGGGCCTCTCAGCATTATTGCGGTTTATTAGTATTGATTTTGAAATGAAACAAGGATGAAATGCTTTTGCATCTGTATGTTATTAAACTAATTAACTTAATTGTAATTTTTCTTTGCAATAAAAGGACATTATCATAATGAAAGGTTTTTATTTGGTATCAAATTGCCAAAATACTGTTTAAATCACAATCTATCTGTTATGTTATGTTGAAACAATTAAATAATATAACAAACAAAACAAATAACATATCGTTTAAATCACTTTTAGTTAATTCTAATAATCATAATAAGTGTTTAATTTTGTAAGGCACGGCCAGGCGGCATAATATTTTTTTATTATGAATAGTTCTTAAAGTAGGTAAGTATTAACTTCGAAAAATCTAAATAAAATACTAAAACAGGTAACAAAAATAAAGAAATAACCATAGTAAGTAAATCTCTCACGTGGAACATTTTACCGGTATACTTATATTATTGAGTTATAGAAAGTTTTGTAAAAAGAAGGTATAAGAACCCCAGATACTAGATCACGCAGGTCCTTTTTCTTATTTGCACTCAACTCTTGCTTTCCTTTGTACGCTCCTTTTAGTGCAATATCTGTAATGGGTTGCATTTTCTTCCTTTTATTCCGTACATCTACTTCTTTGAATGAATCATCTTTGTATGACGTTTTGTACAAGAAACTTGTAGGATCTTCTTTCATCATTTTCAAAACTTTAATGTTATTCCAATTCACACTTGCCCCTTGCCTATTTGTAGAAAAATTATATCCCCATTCTACATGAAGTTCTTTGAGGTCGTAAAATGATTCATAATTAAACTCGTGCACAATTATGGTTGGGGATGTTTTCTTCGAATTTTTAATCAGTGTCACATATTGGTCAGGCGTATATATTGGCCCAGACTTCAAGTTTTTGTTAATCTCTCTTTCGATCAGGCTATGAACACTATCTGCCTCATTTTGGGTATGTCCTCTGATGAGAAACTTGTGTGTGATGCTTTTAATGTTTAGGTTTTGCACTGCGTACATGTAAATACTGGCAATGTACTTATTTTTATTCTGACCGCAGCAATTATCTGAATAGAATATTACATTCTTTGCGTCACCGTTTTCGTCAGATAAATTTTTAAGATAGTTCCAAATACATGAGCCTATCTCTATGGCACCTCGTTTAGCATCTGATTCAGTCCAGAAGTAAGAATGAACTTTATCGTATGCTGCTTTTGATTTATCATTATTTAATTCAGTCACGGTGAAATTGAAACAGTTAAGCTTCGATTTATAATAAAACGCTGAGGAAGAACCGCCTCGCGGGCATTGCATTACGGCTTGTAAGTCATACACAGCTACTCTAACATTTTCATTTATCTCCTTACGATCATTTTTTTTTTCAATCCTGCTACAAGCTTTCTCCTCTAAATGTTCATTATATTTATCTTCCAATAGAGATTTTTCGTTTACCGTAGCATTGGTATATGCAGTGCAAAGATCGCACTGGTCTTTTTTTGGCTGGTGAAAGCTGATATTATATTCTCCTGTAAATATCTTATAATATGTTATGTAATTACCCGCTGGTTTGTTTTGGTTTTCTTGTTCTGCCTTAAAATCATTGTACAAATCTTTAACATTTTTGCTGCCATCGATGTACTCACGTGTAGTTTGGGCTCTCAGATAGTGGGACTCGATTCTGGGTATCGAGTTAATATGAGCTCGTATAGCATTAAGTAGTTCGGGACTGTTTTTCTTGTGGTTCTGGTGTTTACCTCTCAGGTCTTCAAGTGTGAACCCATTTTCATTTACTTTAGTTTGTACTGTAAATATCATGCGATCCGAAATATTAAGGGTGGCCTTGTAAAATGTCTTGCACACTCTTATTCTGGTACTTTTTATCTTGAAATAAAAAGCCTTGTTATTCCGTCTTGGGTTCTCGGCATTGGTGTATTTATATTTCGGCTCAACATCAATCATACTCTCTCTTATAAAGGACCTTTGAAGTACTAGATCTCCTAAATCCCAGAACTGCCGGAATAGTTCGTACCTTTCTTCCATATTTATTTTAGTAGAACATTTAAGCCTACACTTTTCAGTACAGGGCATTTGAATTGAGCGAGCTCGTATTTTCATCTGTTTTTTCGACATAGACACGTAGGTTTTGCCTTGATTTCGTAGTCGTCGAATCTTATTTTGCTTCCACTTGGCAGGGCATCGTCTACGCTTTCGTCCTCTTTTTTCTTCAGTGTCTGAATCAGAAGTTTCACTCGAAGATGATCCAATAATAAAAAAGTTTTGGCTCTTTTTTTGCTCTTTGCTTGCAATGAATGTTGGATCGTTGTCGCTTAAGTCAATGTCACTTTCGTCAGTAAATATTGGTGATATTGTGTAGTTTTGCAAATTCCCCAAGGGTCTTTTGGGTTTCGTGATCGATGTCTGAAATTAACAAATTACTTAATCAGTTAAGAAGGATAGGTTTTAACTTATTAACAAAAGCTGACTGTTATTTTTTTTAAAAACAAATCAGTAAATAAACTAACTAATCATGAACTAATACAATACAAGCCATACAAATAAAAAATCCTTACGTTTTCTTCAGTTTTGTCATGGATTGAAGGTGTATTATCTATAACGTCATCATCATTTGTTTCGTTCACAATCAGATTGGGTTGATTTGTCAGATTCGATTGGTGCAGTGAGTGTGATGAAGAACTATCTGAATCTGAAGAACTTGAGGACGAACTAGAGTCTGTTGAGCTAGTAGAAGACGATGAGAAACAGCTCGAAACAGCATTATCATTTTCGTTAGCCCCAGTGAGTTCGCTATTCATATTTATGGTTTCCATGTCGTCATCGCTGCTTGTACTGTCACTAAAATCATAGGAAACCAAACCACGGTGTGCTTTCTGCATTTGTTGATTTTGCACCTGCAAATAAAAACGTCTATATGAGCTACGAGAAACAGGTGAAACATTTTATCTCCATAGTACACCTACTTAACAGACCTATGTGCATAAGCAAACAAGCGTCCATAAATATGTAGGTACTTAGGTAGTAGGTATTACCTACCTACGTCATAATAGACGTAGGTAGGTAATTCTAAAACTAAGTAGGTAGATAGGTAGTGTCAAGTTTAGTTCCTATGCAGGGCTGTACTATAGGTATCTACACGGTACACTCTGTGACCTTGCCATACGATATTCGTAGGAACAACACCCACCATCTTATTTGACACCTTGTGCGTGTAATCATTAGACCAAGTACAACTGTTAGGTAGATAGTGATCATAAGTAGGTTAATTAATTATTATTAAGTAATATTGTAAAGACAGATCAAGTTTATAGGTTTCTAAGCTACCTACCTACTACAGAATTATAGTAAGTAGGTACCTACCTACATGGGTAGTATAAATTATAGGTATTACAGAACTTACGGGTGCATCGTTTTCATTCGCATCTTCACAATATTCTAAATCAGTCAATAACGATTTATTATGTTTCTCGGCATTTTTTTGGCTAGAGTCAAAGATGTCGCTTTGTATCTGAAACAAAAAAAAACATTCAACAACTTTAAGTAGGTAGGTAGGTAGGTTTTACTTTCGTAGTAGGTAAGTACATAATTATACATACATAGGTAGGTGATTATTGAGTACGTAATCTTAGTAAAAAAATAAAGATAGGATTCACTTGGTATACCTACCTAAACACCATCACACTTTGCAAGTTATGCAAGTACCTATAGAAAGTTTGCTCACCTCTTTCAGTACTATGCGTGGCTTAGGGCTTGGCGAAGGACTTGCCAATGGACTTGCCAACGGTCTTGATTGATAATTATTATCAGGAGGCACATGCTCCCTAATCAAACCCAAAATCCTTCGTGCTCTTGAAGACATTCTGAAAAAAGGATGGTAGGTATAATTACACATTTTAGAAGATACCTACTTAGAAACTACTTACAAATGACTACCTATACTTACCTCTTACTGATATACTTACCCACTTCTAACCTTAGGCGATAGTAGGTACTTACCTACCTCCTCGTAAAGCAATCAAAATCAAAATTGTAGACACGTTATTTTAAAACAAATGAATGCTCTTTGAACAGTGAGTTTCAAGTAAAACGAAATAACTAAGAATTTATTGTTATACAGTTCTGGGAATTCACTCATAAATTGAAACAATACGTAAGAAAATATAGCTTAGAGTAATTTAATAACATTAGACTGGAACAAGTCCGATTCTGCCTATATGTTGTATGCAAGATTAAAAAAATACCGAAATAAGTAGAAATATTTCGCAGATCCCAAGAGTGGTTATTAATAATAAAATGAATTAAGTCGTAATACGTTTTCGGTCAAGCCAATTTGTTTTCTAAAATAGTGACATATCTCGTAAATTTTCTACTTTTAGATTATACAAAATAGGCAAAACATACTTACGTTCGTAGTAAAACACTGCACTGTTTGTAGTTAATCCACTTTTATAATAATCAACTAGAGTGTAGCCTTTGTCATAGCCGAAGCAAAACTAATTCCGGTAGCGACTTGTCACCGGCGGGTCAATCATAAAGTGGTGGGGGTGATGCATTTCCGGTGATTTTTAAGCAATTTGATTGGGTGTCGAACTGATCATATTCTTCTCGAATAGTTATTTCACTTTATGATGAAATCTCGACATCCGCAAATTTTGAGTTAATTCTCTTTATTATTAAGGGTGCGATATGTTGTACTGTGGAAATAAAAGTTACGTTTGTATGTGGGAGATTCTTAATAACACACAAATTATTATTGTTTATCTACTGGGATCGTTGTTGAATCTTCTTTAGCTGCCTATGTATTGTTCATCTATAGGCAAACCAAGAGGGAGTCCCAAGTGTCACTGGTTTCATCCAGAACAATAATTGTGGATAACATCACCATCTGTATGTAACGAACTATCCATTCACAGTATTTTTTAGTTATCGAAAAAGGATTCTAGTGGACTGAGGGCAAATTTTAAGTAGATAATACGAGACATTGAATACTTTTGTAACTTAGTACACATAATATGTAAAGTACGTAATGATTTTATTTTATTTTAAAATGTTTAGACAATGTTATGTAATATTGTATGGAATTAAATGACAAATTTATTTATTTCTCTTCTTTTTATTAAAGTTCGTGAAACTTATTACCATTCTCCACTCGCGTCATGTACATACGTCCAGTTGAAAGGTTTTATTAGCACGATTTCCTCAAGTTCTCAGGATCTTTTCCTCCAGGGAAGCCAAATTTATGAGTTCATACATTAATTAAGAAATATGGCATACGAATTGGATTAGCACGTTAAGTTAATCATGTCCCTGCTGCCACTCTAGCACAGCGCTCCAAGAAAGATGTGATAAGACATATAACGTGCTGTGAAACAAGCTGAGTCGCACGTTGTGTGACATAACAGCCAATCACAGCGCGTTTTTGTTCTATGTCGTGTCTTTCTTGACGTGCTCCGACAAAAATGGACGTAGTTACGACAAAAGCATACAGTCACATGATGTTGTCACTCAACATTAGTGACGTGAGTTTTGTATTGATTCGAAGTTTCGAAGTTAATCGTTAGATATTTTTATAGGTCGGTAAGTAAGCAGGTATATTGTTGTTCCCAAGAATTTAATCATTAGGAAGCCGTAACTTATATAATTATGTATCGTATGTATGTAAATCGGTGATATTTATTTAATAAGCATCGATGAAACGCAAAATCGAAATGCCTAAACTATTTTTACGATACGTGTCAAAATAAGTAGGCTTCTTGGAGCGCGCGGACCACAGTTTCTTCACTTTGAGTAGGTACTCGGAAAAAAACAATTTACGTAGAAACACTCTGGCTGGACACTTCTGAATCTGATTAACGGGATCGTTTTTGAATAAGCTTTCTTTATAAGGTTTTAGTGACGCTCTTTGTGACGGCAATAACGTTGAAATTATGGCGTCACATTTAAAGGCTGGATACACACACACACTTCTTCTGCCTGAACGTATTCCGAAGGCCGAAGACCATCAGGCAATGGATGTACATGTGTCCAGCCAGCTTGAAGCTCAGGCTGGCTGGACACTTAAGTTTTCCCTGATTTCTCATAAACCCTTAAACGTGACGCCATAATTTCAACGTTTTTGCCGTCACAAATTGCGTCACTAAAACCTAATAAAGAAAGCGTATTCAAAAACGCTCCCGTTAATCAGATTCAGAGGTGTCCAGCCAGAATGTTTGTACGTAAATTCAAGCTGGCTGGATACAGATTTTGGCACTTTTCTATTTATTTATTTATTAAACAATCTACTTACATTAGAAAGAGGTTGAGTTCTTTAACCACACTATAGAGCCGGAGGTATGCTACTAAAGTACAAAAAACACGAGAGAACTCTCGTTACATATTCAACACTGCCACCATTTTGTAGTATGAAATGTTATCTATCTTTTGATACTTCAAACTGACTCGTGGTTTCCAAGTAGCAACAATTTAAAAAAATATTTTTTTTCGGCCATAATAACTAACTTTTGGCTCATAGTGGCTAGTTAACGGACGGCAGCGCTGTAAGTATCACAAAACTTTTGTGACCGTCAGAATGATGAGTCACCCTATTTTTTTAAGGTTTAAAAATAATTCTGCACGTCTGGACTATTGGTGCCATTTAGTGCCTACCATTAAACAAATGGTTCCTCAATATTTTCTGGAAAATAGACATTCTAAAGGTTCATCCTGACGTCAGGTTGTTGAGTCATCCGTTTTTATTATAACGGTTTGCTGGTTTATTGTAGGTCCTAAATAAAATTCATTAAACATCATGTTTATGTCAATGATTATTGTATAGTAATTGTCGCCGTCGGGTCGGTTTGGCGACAAAGATATTAATATAAATTATTTACTGAATTAAAAAATATGTCCGTTTCATTTCCTGTTTATTTACATACTCAAAAAAAAATGTCACCATGACAATCAATTGCAACTTACAACTATTCTTATTATTAGTATGAAGGACGAGTCCTCAACATTCCTCCCCACCTTTGTTTACGAAGAAAAAACTAAGAAAAGGAACATAAAATATTATAACACCTAGTACATAAAGAAAAAAAACACAAATTAATTAATAAAACCTATGTAGGCAGAGCTGACTCTCGACCAGTATCGGTGGGTAACCTGATTAACTTTGCCGTGGGTCTCTTTAAAAGCCCCGCTACTGTACGGACTTCAGCTACGCGGACACACCCGTCCGGACCAGGAAAGACACGCGTTATCTCTCCTTTAGGCCAGATATTTCGCGGCATATTCTGATCTACTATAACTACTATGTCACCTACTTTTAAATTCGAACCAGAGTCTCGAGCCGACCTAGGCAAAATAGTGGGCAGATATTCGCGAATCCAACGGTTCCAAAAAATATCTACAAGTCTTTGAGCATTTCTCCAAGTCTTTCGGCGTACAAGATCTGCGTCACAGAAACGCCCTGGGATCGGTACACCCGAAGGACTGCCTAGCAAGAAGTGGTTCGGAGTTAACGCTACAGGGTCGGCGGGGTCGACAGACACGTGTGTTAAGGGTCGAGAGTTTATGATGTGCTCAATTTGAACCAACACAGTTCTCAGTAGTTCCTCTTGTGGTGTGACATCCTTGAAGACCTCTCTCAAAGATCTCTTTACTAAACCTATGAGTCTTTCCCAACTCCCCCCCATGTGTGGTGCGGACGGAGGGTTAAATCTCCAGTCAATTCCGCTACTGATCAGGAAATCCCGCATTTCATTTTGGTTGATCTCCTTAATAGAGTTTTTCAGCTCTATGTGCGCGCCTCGAAAATTAGTTCCGTTATCTGAGTAAAGCACAGTCGGGCAGCCTCTACGTGACAGTAAGTACAGGCGTTAATATAAAGCTCGTCGGGGCTGTTAGTATTTATTAGCATTATATTATGTGATATAAGTAGTATTTATGATTATAAACAAGTAACGAAAATTGAGAATGTTAAGTAAATATCTCCTAAACTGCCAGTACCTACCTACCTCATTTTATATAAAAGACGTAAATAAAATAAGAGCGAACCAAACCAAAGGTTGGTTATATCTGGTACGTCACATTGACATTTACATTAAAGACATCACTGTCATGGTAGATGATTTTCAGTGACACATCGTTGGAATCTAATTAGCAATCAGACCTTAGTTCCTTTAGGTTAACAAAAATCATATGTTAACGACACCACCGTAGAGTTGTGTACCTACCTATATGATTTCTGCATAATAGGATAAGTTTTGTAAATAAATTATTTCATTCCATTCTGTTCTGAAAACCAAGATCAAGTCTTTAATTCTGCTGCACATCCATCCAGACACTTACATAAGAAATGAGACAAATTTTGAAAAAGTTGTCAATATCACTTGCGTTGCCGAGATTGAGAGACGAAGAACGAAGTCGTTTTTCAAGCTGGCTGGACACTTTCAATCGATTATCTAAGACTGACGCGTCACAAATACTGAAGTAAGGATGTTTAGCGTAGCGTTAGCATATAGTGGCCTATTGGCCTGCTTAAATGTGACCTATTTTGAAGATTTGTCCAGCCAGCCTGAGCCACATCCGAAATTATAAAAATGAAAAAAAAAATATGTCACGTTGGGTTAAATACGCTTGGTGAACCGTGGGTACTTGCTTTAGCAAGTGCCTCTGCCTACCCCTCTTTGGGATTAAAGGCGTGAAGTGTACATATTTTTTTTTTTAAATACACAAATGTGTACGTGTGAAGCATATTTTGTTAGAAACGCTAACAGGTTGATCATCAAAGATTGATAATTAGAACTTAACTCATGTACATTTCAACCACGCGGCCACCTGCTCTGATAGGAAAGATCTTTTTCCAGGGGTTAGTAAAGATTTGTTAGAAGCATAATCCCGAAGGAAAAATTTGTTACACTAAAATTGGCCAGATTAGGTCCGACAGAATATGGCCGCTCCGACCGCATGTTGCGGTAGATAGCAAACGCTATAAAATAGTATCTACACTATGACTAAGGACTTTTGATACATCATTGGAAAGCTTTTGATTTGTTACATTTGTTAGGCTATATGTCGGCACTGTTGCATTAATTAACAAAAAGTTATGAATATAATTAGATTACAATAATATCGATGCTTACAACTACGCAATAAGTTAGTTTTTTTTAAGTATTTTATTATCAGTCGTTAGTAAAAGATTGGTTACAATCAATGAAAGCGTAATCCAACTAATAAATTAATAGGCTTTTTTGTTAGAGCGAATTTAAGTTGGCCGCTCCGTAGGCCATATGCCAAAAATATTGTGACGTCTAATTAGCTACGGGATTCGTATTTTTAACAATTGTCAATGCAAAACTATGCAATATACTCTTCATTATCGACTTATTAAGGAATCAAAACTCAAACTTACACAATTTAGGAAAAAAAAACAATAACCTTTTACTATGGATATTGTCTCAAGTACGGTGACTATGATTCAAGGTAAATTGTTTTCATACAAATCTTTTACTAACGACTGATAATAAAATACTTAAAAAAAACTAACTTATTGCGTAGTTGTAAGCATCGATATTATTGTAATCTAATTATGTTCATAACTTTTTGTTAATTAATGCAACAGTGCCGACATATAGCCTAACAAATGTAACAAATCAAAAGCTTTCCATGATGTATCAAAAGTCCTTAGTCATAGTGTAGATACTGTTTTATAGCGTTTGCTATCTACGGCAACATGCGGTCGGAGCGGCCATATTCTGTCGGACCTAATCTGGCCAATTTTAGTGTAACAAATTTTTCCTTCGGGATTATGTTTCTAACAAATCTTTACTAACCCCTGGAAAAAGATCTTTCCTATCAGAGCAGGTGGCCGCGTGGTTGAAATGTACATCTTAACTCTTAAAACGTTATTTTCAACCGTATATTTTATGCCAAGGCCCGTCATTAATTGTAAATGACAGTACTGGTAGTGCAGCCGGTAGTGTCGTCACCAAGAAATGCACGGTGTTACTACTGAGCGTGTATATTACCCATGAACGCACTCAGCCTCTGGTATCGTATAGTCCTGTCATAGCCTAACCCAGTCATATCCAACTGGTTCCTGTTGTTCACACAGGACAACGAATTCAGTAGCATACAGCCCACGGGTAATAGATATGCAGAATCGTTTCTGTACATAGAAAGTATAGGAGGATAAGAAAGAAGACGGACTAGCAAATTAAATTCATAGTTTTATTTTGTAATAAATAAAAAAATCAGGAAAACACTCTTCTTTGAGAATTTCCAATACAATAAATACACCATACAAAAGATGTCAATACGAACTAAATCACTTGGTGCGAAGGCAAGCCTGTCGATATCTGCAGCAGCGCCGCTTTGAGCTACCGAAGAAACAGGCTAGTGATACTGAGGGATAGCCTCTCATAGTTACCTAATGTTAACAAAACAAAACAATCTAAACTTAATAACAAAGATACACACTATATGTAGTGGTCACGGAATATATCTTTGTAGACATCTTTAGTTTTGAAAATATATTTATTTGATCAAGATTAAAAACCATGTAAATAGAGGTATGTAAAAAGCGTACACTTTAAAAGTGAAACGAGACATAATTTTGGTTTATTTAATACAATAAATAAAAATAAGTTTAATTAATCGAGTATCTAACTTAAGTGTGAAAATAATTTACTACCTTACTTCTTAAACAATATAGTAATAAAAGTATTGCATAACAAGGAGTTTTGGAACAAAGGCAGCAATGTTATTAATATTCTATTTCTCTGTAATTCCTGTTATTTGCAATAAATTGAAAAAGAAAATGTACTATTTCATTGTTTGATCACTAGACGAAAATTCATCCTGTTCCAGAACTCCTCGTTTAAGCCCTGCTTTATAAAACTTTTTGTGTAAAATAAAATATGGAATAGAGGCAGACGAAGAGACCTAGGAGCAGGGCGCGAGGCGAAGAGAGCGGCGGCATCTGATATACCGACATAATGTGGCCGCTGCACAATGCATATCGTAAGTACTAAGTTACAGATCTAACACGACACTGCGTACATTAAGAAAACTAAAACCAATCGTTACAAAAATGTTTACAACCAAGCTTTAAATAAACATAACTTGATTAAAAATACATATCATTTTTTTATGAAAGTGCGATTGCCACTTCATAAATTGGTTTGTGATGAGGCGAATAATAATCTCGTTATTTGATTAAATATGTTTTAAGAGGACTAAATGGGACTTGAGTTTATTACTTAGCTACTAGTAACCATCGAGACAGACGTTACGAATGAGATACGCGTGTGACAGACAAGTTAAGACTACGGTTTGTGTAATGGCTAACAAACAAACATCACAGGTCACTAGCGAACGTGAAGGGTGCGAGCGTAACGACGGTGCGTGAAATGACAACTACTTACTCATGCAAAAATACAATACCGACGCTATTATTATTATTATTATGAGGACAAAATTATGTTAGTCGGTAGTGATTTTCGTATTCGACATGAATACAAAAATCCCCCACTAAGTAGAAATGGTTCCCTCCTGAGGCTTAGCCGTGTCTATAAGCTGAGAACTTGCTCGCATCAGCAAGTCGCCAAGACACTCCCGCGGACATCCAACCGACATCGACACTAAAAACGGACACTTTTTTTATTGTATGTGAATATGTAGAGTCTTGTAGTGATCACTCACACACCTGTACCGTCCAGGAACGTATCCGTCATATTACACATGAACGCTGAAACGTATGTGAATTTGCAAGCAAATGTTTTGTGTACGTTATCTATTATTGAACCATTACTTAAAGCGTGTAGTAAATGCAGTCTATATCTCTGTAAGTTGCTGCTATAAGGCTACTGGCAAGTTCAACGCAGTAATGGGCTCAACATTAGATAATGACGATGAAGGATACGTTCTCAGAACTGATACATATTACATATACGTACAACAATGGTATTTCTGTCCTCTATTTAAATGCTCGCCAAATAGCATAACAAGGCTTATCACGATATATAAAAATATATGTTAAAGAAGCTTAAACTAGGTCTACACATCAAATGATGCACACTCAATTGCACTTGCCACCACACATGGAATATTAATGGGGCCGTGAGGCCACTATATATTTTTTTATTTTTTTTAACATTTTTTATTTATTTGTGCGGTAGCAGTTGCACTTCTGCAAATTATTCACAGCGTTCATTGTATATAAAGCTATATGCAAGTTGAAGAAAGAAGTCACTATGCCAGAATGCGTAGAGCGGAGTGGACGAGGTACGTGACGCGACCCGGCGTTATTTCTGTAGTGGTAACTGGCTAGGTATCATTTGTACAAAACGCAAGGTACTGGCGTCGGCGCCTGCACACTCCGCTGCTTCACACTTCGCAATATCACCGTAAATATAACATTTTTCTTCGCAAAAATCAAGCAATAAAAGGAAAAATTAAATGTATAATACTTTTTCGTCATTTCATAAAAATATTATTCTTTTAGCATCATAAAGACCACCAAAGCCTTGCGATAATACTTTAAGCCTGGGAACCCTATACTTTAACAGTTAACACGAGACCTACATACGACCTAGTATTAACGATGCCGAAAGCTATGTATTATAAACCTAAGTCCATGTGCACTTATTGTTGTTTATTTAGCTCAAAGGTAAGCCTAGAAATTTTCTAATATTTTTTATTTTTTTTTTTCGAACTGGTAGCTTATTTTTAGGCATTTACGTAAACATTAAGTATTAATAATGGTTATAATTCCCACTTAAGGTATCGCTGAGTGTACATCTAATATGTTGCGTTATTTCTCTATGCAGCAGATGCCGTCACTTCAACTTTCATCTGAAAGTAATAAAATGAAAATGATTATAAAATGCACATTGGCAGAATTACCGTATGGTATAGTGTAGTAGTAAGTGGTGTAGGGGTGTGTGCTTACCTCGTCCGCCCACGATGATGGACTTGCGCTTGATGTCCTGCGGCGGGGCGGGGGCGGCGGCGGGGGCGGCGCGCGCACCGCCCCCCCCCCCCCCCCCGCCGGCGCCCGCCAGGTGTGCTCCGCCCGCGCGGATTGGCTTTGCTGCATTACAAAAAAAAAACATTATCAGTTATGAACTGTACGAAATAACAAACATTTTATGGCTCAGTAATGCTACCACAAAACAAAAATGATGCATAATTGTGTTCTTACCAATCTGCGCCTGGGGTCCGCGACGTGCCAGGTTCTTGGCGCGCACTGCCTCCTTGATGCGGTCCACCTCGAACTGGTACCGTTTGCGGTCGCGCATCGCGCTCTCCTTCGCTTCCTATACGACGTACAATTCTTGAATTAAATGTAGTCTTCAAAACAATATTTTAAATGAACAAATCCATTATAACCATATTTCAAATTATGCCGAAATAATACTGTTTTCTTAAAATTCTCTCAATTAAATAATGAAAACCCGGCATAAAAATTGGGTGAAGCATACCTTGAGAGCAGTCTCGAGGGCTTTGACTCGCTCCATGGTTGCTCGAAGTCGTTTCTCGAGCTTGGGCAACTCGCAGCGCAGATCGGCGTTGTCGCGCACCAGCTGCTTGTGCACCTTGGTCAGCTGCTCCAGGTTATTCTCGAGGAATGAAATCTTCTGTTTTTGTGCAAGAGAACCGCCCTCTTCTTCGCCGCCATCCTCCGAGTTCGTAGACTTCTTTATTCTAGCCTGTTATCATAATGCCGGATTAAGTAAGTAAATGAACAACGAGCTGCCTAACTACAATTAAACAAAATTGTTTTATTATACCTGAAGATCTTGTACGAAAAGTTTGCGCAAGTTGTGTAGCGTTTGCAATTCCTTCGCAACGGTGTCTTCCAATCCCTTGAGGTCTGCACGCGCCTGCTCCCTTCGCTCCACACTTTGGCTGCGTTAAGAAATTACCGATATCAGTATGTTGCAAATATGATTAATTGAATCTAGTCTTGTGCATATGCGATACTTTGCAGTGCCCCCGAAAGCGAATTACATGATCTTACAATACGTACAATGTAAGTACAATGAAAAACTCAATTACCTGAAATTGTCACGTCATGAGTTGTCATCTTCCGGCACAGACCCATCCACAAGGATGCGTCGCGGTCCCGCCAAGTGTATGCCATAGATATCGCCAATCACCGGCAGAGAATGATCATGAATAGGGTACGTGCGGAATAAGATGACAACTCAAAATTGTAATAAAAAGCGGAAGGCGTAACAATACCGCACACTACATCTACATTGTACTTACATTGACTACGGTGTATAGTATAATAACCACGCGACACGATTACGGTAACCATTTAATCTAGGGATGCTTATAAAATAGAACTAGATGAAATGGTGAGCCGTGCGCCAGTTATTATATAACTGGTGCAAGTAACAAACAAAGCTTGCACCAACTGAATGGCTATCAGCCATCTCTTCTTCTCGGCAAATAGTGCACATAGACTAGGAAATGATATGGACACAAGGAATAGAAGCTAGCTAGGTAGCTTGGACAAACACACGAAATTAAAAGTGGGTTGCGCTTTCAACATGCTTTCATAAAAAAATATAAAACAAGCGTAACGACATGGCAGTGATACGAACACAAAAACAAATAAATAAATGCATTCAATACTAAATTTCATAGGAATGAACGTTTTAAAAAATATCACTAGTATTTGGTATTAATATTTCCCCTGCGACTTAAAACAGGTTCAGATTTTACAACTCTTAACTTACTTTTCAATTACTCTATTGCTAATATCAACAAGTGATACAATTTCAAGATATAGGTACCTATTATCATTTGTTAGGCTCAAATTTATTAGAAAAATATTTCACAAAAAATAACGATTCCATATTCAATCACGATAATATGATTATTTACACCACTCAACATATACTAATATAGTAATGATAAATGTAACTCTTTACTCTAAACTTTAGCTATATTCATTTATTGTAGCTAGAACATTGGAGTCATCAATGTTGAGCATATTTTAAGTTAATTTTTTTATCAGTACAATTGAGGCCCCAAGTAGAAAAACAGGGTTAGTTATTATTGCTCCCCGAAATATTTACTTATTTTTAAGTTATTATTGCAAATGCTAGAAAAACAGATTATGAACGCTATTTTATACGCTGCATATAGTTTATAACAAGATCTCTAATTGTACGGTGAAACGTTAATTTATAACACACTGTATTTTGGTTACAGGTTAAAATTATGCTATTCGAGCACGCGCATTTTATAGCAATACATTGCGGCTAGACGAAAGAATTCAATTACGATTAACGCGGATATTCTTTATAGGCGCTTATCACGCAAACAGATCGACGATATTTCATTACGCAATTTCCGCGAATTCAATGGAAAGCTCACGATATAACATATTGGTTTCTTAATTAGGGAGTAACTTTTATCAGGCTACACCTAATTATTACCTAGGTTTATTCTAAAAATATATTAGGTAACCTATCATCCACATGCACGATAAAACGACAACAATGCGGCATGCAAGAGATTTTAACATTTTACTAACGAATTTAGTAAATATATTAACTACTTATAATTCCTTAATTCAGAATTGAAGTATGTACCGAATTATTATAAATGCATTTTGTGACTAGAATCACAGAGATCTGACGCGAGAACCAAATGATCGCACGTTTTATAAGATATAGCAACATATCAATCTATTTCACGTTCAAGTACATTCCTCAACACCGGAGGAAATCATCTATCAAGGCACATTTCAAATAACATCGTTTGACATGCAAACGACATGATCAAAAATAAAATAAAAAGCTAAATTAAACTAAAACAACAATCTGCGGGTAGCGATGAGTGAGCAGGATCATGGTAACTGAAATAAGCAGGTGGAGTTGAAGGGGATGGAGATTGCAGGAAAGTCGGATAGGGGAAGGTTTCGTAATC
>SJJU01070425.1:0-20693 GCA_012932125.1 Conopomorpha cramerella
TTACACGGATGCTTCAAAACATGGTCATTTAGGTTGTGTGGGAGTTGGTGTGCTGCATTGCCCATCTGATATTGTGCAGAAAGTTAAATTGCCAGCTGAATCCTCTGTGTACACGGGAGAGTGTTTCGGTTTGCTCAAGGCTGTAGAGTTTGTACTTACTGCTAAATTGAGAAGAACTTTAGTATTTTCTGATTCCAAAAGTGCCCTTCAGGCTCTTGAAAAATTTCCCTTTTTAGGCAATCAATCCACTATTATTTTAGAAGTACGAAATTTATTGTATCAGTGTGCTGCCAAAGGCTTTGATGTGAATTTTGTTTGGATTCCTAGTCACTGTGGTATAAGTGGCAATGAGCGTGCTGATCTTCTTGCCAATGAAGCTGTGACTTGTGGTGATATTTTTCCTTACAAAATATATCCCCAAGATTTGCTTAACATACCAAAAAGAGAATTGCATGAGGCGTGGTCGAAGAAAGTCGTGTCGTCATCAAAGAAAAAAGGGGTTTACTATTTCAGTATACAAAATAGTGTACAATTAAAGCCTTGGTATTTTAATTCAAGGCTTAGTAGACGGACCCTTAGTGTTTTGATTCGGATGAGACTAGGCCATACTTGCACAAAGTCTCATCTCGCTAGATTCGGAATTGTACGAGACGCTTCCTGTGATTGTGGAAGCGAGGAATCTGATGTAAACCACTTGTTTCTAGCATGTCCTTTGCACGACCGTTCCTCGTTTATAGAATCGTTAATTGAATGCTCTGTACCTTTTCCTACTTGCATGCCTACACTCTTATCCATGAAAGACCCTACGATTTATAACCTAATTTCACAGTTTATTTTAGCTAATAATATTAAAATATAGTACTTTATTCGTTATTTATTGTTATTATTATACCTATCTATTTACTGTTATTATTTATTGTACCTACACATTTTCTCATCCTTACCTATTTTATCCATATTGTCAAATTATTACTTCATTATTTCCTATTCCATCCTAAACCTATCCTGATCCTTTCCCAAAATTCCATTAGTTCCCTTTTTTCGCGATAAGTTTGCTCGTTTTTCTAACTTGATAATGGCGAAGGGTATCACTAACCCCGGTGCCAAAAAAAAAAAAAAAAAAAAGAGTGGACCAAGATGGTACTGATGGTAGGGGGTTTTGCGCGGGAAGCGATGACATGCAAATGGCATCTGTATTTCTCATCTTCAAAATTACTTTTTCGCTACAATTATTATGTTAATGTGCTGTGTGCTGGTGATGAAACATAATGTAGTGAGAGTGAGGAGTAAAGGAGAGGACTCCTATTTGATTAATTTGTTATGACCGTGTAATGTTCCACGCAGCATTGAAATGAGATGGTCCATTCTCAAATAATTCTCACGTTTTAATGAGATCTTGACACTTTATCGATAGACACCGACTATATATCATTGTATATATTATTAGATATTCGTAATGTCTGTCTGTCTGTCCGTCCGTCCGTATGTCACAGCCAGTTTATACCGAAACTATAAGAGCTACATTATTGAAATTTCGTGCGTAGATGTATTCTGTAAACCGCAATAAGATTTTAAAATAAAATAAGAAAAAAATCCAAAAGTTTTGGGGTTCCCCATACATAGAACTGAAACTAAAAAATTTTTTTTTTCATCAAACCTATATGTGTGGGGTATCTATCAATAGATATTTGAAAATTATGTTGAGGCTTCTTATACAATTTTTTTCTAAACTGAATAGTTTGCCCGAGAGTCTCCTCCAAAGTGGTAAAATGTGCCCCCCCCCCGTAACTTCTAAAATATGGGCATCATAAATCAAATTATTTACCTAATTTATTATATAGTAGATAACACGTCGATCAAACTTACAACGAACTACAAAAACTTGTAGGTATATTACTATGTTACCTACCTGCTGCTAGTGCTGCTACGGAACCCTTCATTGGCGAGTCCGACTCGCACTTAGCCAGTTTTTTTATTATATTATCCTTGTACACAAAGAGTTAATACTTGATTAAGGAAAATGGACCAAAGGCCAAGAGCGTCTCTAGTCCAGTTGGTCGGATACTTGACTTGTAACCGGGAGGTCGTTAGTTCGCATCCGGCTACTGGACGTGTACCAATGGGACTCTTTTTCAGAGCCTATGTAGGTACGCAACGCAACGCTCGTACGGTGAAGGACAACATCGTGATGAAACCCGCACACCACAAGGTGTGTGAACCCTATAACGGCGATGGGCTCAACCCCTGTCACGTTGGGTTAAATACGCTTGGTGAACCGTGGGTATTTGCTTTAGCAAGTGCCTCTGCCTACCCCTCTTTGAGATTAAAGGCGTGAAGTGTATTTTTTTTAACTATTACTTTATTTTATGTTTTCTATATATTTGACTAAATGTTCTAATCAATTCGGCACATCCTACCTGTGGTAGTAGTGTTCTGTGCATCCTACGCACACCCGTTTTTTTAATTTAGACGTCAAAACTGTGACGCCACCCTTTGAACTTATTGCAATATGATTCAATAACGACTCTATACAGACTGAAACTTGCTATGGTTGTTTGTAGTGTTAATAAGAACAGAATTAAATACACTTACACTTCACGCCTTGTAATCCCGAAGCGGGGTAGGCAGAGAATTAGGTTTATCTATACATAAGTATATAACTAGCTCACCCGGCGAACTTCGTTCCGCCAAGTTACATTTTTTTTATTAATAGTTTTAATTGATCTGAAACACGTTTTATTAAAAGCTTGCTTAAGTTATGTATCCCGAAAGTGGTAAAGGGCATGTGATGAAAGGATGATGGTACAATTATTGCTTTGTTGGCAAGAGAGATCAAGGGGAGAATAAGTTATAAAAAATCTGGTCATGGTTGTAGGTATCATTGCCTCATACCTACGGAACACTTATTGCAGAACACTTCGATGCATACATACACACACAGATACATACTATATTCAGTGATTTATTTTGTTCTGCTAAAACGTGCAGATTGTTTGGATGTGACTTTCACTGCTTGAAAACTATTCCTTTTAAATATTATCAGATAAGTGAAATATGTGTGCGTTACTCCAACAATCTATTCCTGCATTACCCCCCTTGGCAACGCAGGAATAGTTTTCCAGCAGTAAAATATTTCAACAGGAAAGTACCTCCTGGATTGATGTGATTGGGGTGTGAAAGTGCGTGATTTAATAGTAATGCGTACCACGTAAAAAAATGTGCACAGAGTAGTTGGAGAATAAAACTGAAAATTTTACTGTTGGAAAACTATTCCTACATTACCAAGGGGGGTAACGCAGGAATAGATTGTTGGAGTAACGCACACATTTCACTTATCTGATAATATTAAAAAAATACCATTTATTTTAAAAAGAAAGAAAGTAGAAAGTAATAAAATAGTCGTAATAATAACACTGTCAATTTTATCAGATCTGCGCCCAGCCGTTTAAAATTTCGAAAACGTTACTCCAACAAAGAATTAGATAACTCAGAATCCGTAATGCGCACAAAGTTGGTTAGAGTATGCACATTGTTCACTAACTCTACCTAATATATCAAATGACATATCCTTCATAAGTACATGTGGCGCAGGCTGGCTGGACAAATCTTCAAAATGGGTCATAATTAAGCATGTCAATAGGCCACTTATGTGACGGACGGCTAAACATCCTTACTTCAGAATTTGGGGTCTCTGTAGCGTCACAAATTCTGAAGTAAGGATGTTTAGCCGTCACATAAGTGGCCTATTGACATGCTTAATTGTGACCCATTTTGAAGATTTGTCCAGCCAGCCTGAGCCACATCTTTCATACGCCTAGCAATTTTTTTGCTGGAGTAACGTTAAGTTGTCATTATAACAGAAAGTAATTTTTCTCCTTTATCTTCAGATTCAATTGTCATAGACTTGCCAAGTCGCGTACCACCATCAGTCTCTCTTGTTTCCACCAAATGTATGGGAAATGACGTACTTCTGGATCCAAACTGTCACTTTTACTACTAGCTTCGACAGCTTGGATCCAGATTTACCTTGATAAGCGCAGAAAGGGATAGAAGATATTTTTTCTTACTCTTTCACACCTGCAGGCCTAGCAAAGCGCTCCAAGAAAGACATGACAAGGCATACCAGGTACTGCGATTGGTTGAAGCTTTGTTGCACGATGTGTAACATAGCAGCGCCAATCACGGCGCATTAATTTGTTTGTTCTATGTCTTGTCTTTCTTGATGCGCTTGCTAGGACTGCTGCATATTTTTCATATCGTTGTCTGGTTTTCTTCGTCTGAGACTTTATTGTAGGTATGATCGTTCGTCTTCAGACTCGCGCCCTTTTGTTGTTTGTTTTTTTTTCAAAGAGATCTCCTCATAGGTATTTGGCACTGTGGCCATACGTATCGTGTACGGCAAAACACGCGGAGGATCGACCTAAGATTTTTCACGAACACTTGTTGCTGGTTCGTGAGACCCTTTATCACTCACCACGTTTCACAGCCGAAGAGTACAACCGATTTGACGATGGAATTGAAGAGGGAAATCTTGATGCTTTCAAATGTTGGTAGAGATTATAGGGACAGAAAATATTATCTCGCACATGTTTTTGTCAATGTACTTCGGTAGCGGAAATAAAATAAATCAACGCATATTATCAGTTTTTCATTTTATCGTTTAGCCACAATCATTTGTAGGTACTGTGTACCTATAGGTACGGTATACGAGTCAATAATTTTTCCCTGTATAAATGGCCCTTAAGGAACTTGTGGTTTCTTTGAGGCTTCATTATGAAGATAAATATTAAGGAACGTTAGCAATTAAACCTACTTAATTAGGGATTGAGATGCGGATCCAAAACATCTTGAGGATAGTTTGGAGACGGACAGCTGATGCCGGCGAATGATTCTCGATCTGTAACATACGTTTAGATTTAAGTAGTAGGTAAGATCTATAGCGCGGGTTACCTACGTAGGTATGAGTATGAGAAGAACTGCTGTCAAGCACGTCTTTCAGTGACCACAGATATTATATGTATACTGCGTGTAAAAGGACCCTGAGCAATGGTCTTAGAAACATTATTGGGCTCGTATATGAACAATTTTGAAAAAAAAAATTTCGTCTCCATACAACACAGACAATTTTCTGCCTCGGGAAATGTAATTTTTTTATTTTCCCCGTATTGTATGTATACAATATAGTCATGCATAGGGTTGCAATTAGAAAATTTAGACAATTTTCTGCCTCGGGAAATGACATTTTTTTTTATTTCTCCGTATTGTAAGTAAGTATACATAGTCATGCATAGGGTTGCCAGGTCGTCAAACCAGCCATTTTGGCTGAACATTTAGGTGCAAAGGCCCGACCATCCACATTTTTGAGGATTTTGTCTCTTCTCTTTGTTAGTGTTCAAAAAACTTTCAAGATTTTGCAGTTGATCAATGTAATGGTTGGCAAATGTAAAAAGCCTAACAAAAGACGAAAACCGTTTATTTTATCCGGATACAACGGAGTCAAGTAGCCTACCTATGTCCGGCTTTATCCGGACGCCTCGCAACGCTAGTCGTGCAGGTCCCACATATTGTTGTTTTTATCTAGGTATGTATAGGTAAAGGTAGTTTTACGTTTTTAAACTTACTATCTTTGAGGCCTTTTCCGTGCCCGTCCGAGGCACCCTTGATGATCCGCCAGTAACAATTCATGTATTCGATTTCACATTGACTCGAGGCTTTCCAAAAACTAAAGATCGGCAATCTTATTTCTAAAAACCATCGGATTGTGTATATAGCGCAATGATTGGTTATACCTTGCCTGAAAAAAAAATATTAGACATGTTGCTCTCATAATAAACCACTCAAAAAATGGGAAAACATAGAAATTAAATGAAATAATTTATTTATACAAAGCACATTACATTGAACTAGGAACAGAATTGCGGTACCGCGTCCTATCCCTATCTTATTAATAAAAAATAAGCAGGAAAAGCAACAAAGGATAGGTATAGGTAGGTTTGTGTGAAATATAGGTAAGTAAGTACTTAATAGTATAAGAAAAACTGTCCTCACTTGAAAACATGATATAAAATTGAACGGGCATGTTTAGATCAAGAATAGTGTTGTCAAGGTTGTTAAATGAATATCGAGTTAAGGGGAATTTCTACTATTTCCACTATGAAGAAAACAAAACAGTTACCTATACTAGTTTCATTCCTTTGGAACGAATGTTCTTAACTCTTTTATAGCAGGTACGGTCGGCCAAGAAAGTGGTCTATCAGTTTTGATGACAGTTCCTGTGTCACTAAAACATCAATAAGGTAGAGTTGGTATATTGTGACAAGTGAACAATGAACCTTAATGTTTAATGGCATTCATGTGAGTTTCAACCTTAGGGTGGTAGAGCAGATTCTTTGCCGACTGTACGCATTAACTGGACATATAAATAAATAAATACTGAATACTGAAATATTTGTATGGTGTCCTTTATATCAGTGAGTATTTTTTGAGTCATCGGCTCCTGTTATGGTCGCGTTGACCAAGAACTTCGTTACTTAAAAGCCTAGTTTGTATCGTGATTGAAGGTCTCCAGGCTCCAAGACGGAAGTTATTTTGGTAGGACACAATATGTAGTTAGTGGGCGCGTTATTTTTTACTGACGTTTGTGTATTACGAAAATCTGTCGAAAAACGTCATGGAAAATTCCCTAACGGCAATTTTCAATTTCTCTCTGTACATGTACCTACTAGAATTGGTTTGCTAGTATAAAGTCTCCTTCACACACTTCGTTCGTCTTTAATAATAATAATATTACATCTGTCACTTTGCGAAATAAGCTGCCGAATTTTCAACGATAGAAATACAATTTCATAATCGATTATGAAATTACTACCTAATCCTGCTATCCAGATAATTTATTTTTCGAAAATCAGTAACTACGTACGTGACACGAAGTGTCAAATCGATCGTCGAAGATTATAGGTGTAGGCAGTAATAATTAAATAATTTATTTTAACGGTTTTTTTTGTAGTAGTAGAAGTAAGTACTAGCTCGCACCCTGGCCCCTTAACCCTGCATGATTTTTTTTTGTCTGAATAAAAACCTATCCTTAAATTAGGTATGTGGCCAGCATCATGGGAAAAAAAAATTACAAGTGGTCTAAAGTCAAAACTGCGTTCATACGTATTGGTTGTACCTTTGACAATAACTTAGAATGCAAAATTTGTAGATGGGACGGCAAAAAAAAATCGAGGAAAATTATACTGATGTAAGTACATCACTATGCAGCTAAGGGTTAATGAAGCAAGCAGGTCATATGCGCACGACTGATGAAGAAATAGACGTTAATTTCCTTTTTTTTGGCTGGTGTGGTGATATTTTCATAGCCAAAGTGGTCTTTCCAAACTGTGGATAGCGAACCAACCGTTTCGAAAGGGTTCACAAGACACTCCACAGAGATAGATGTGCTTGGTTTGAGCACTTTTGTTTGGCATAGTCTGTGCAGCCTACGAACTTGTTATTAATGGCTTACACCATTTGTGCTATAAAAGAAATAGTTATGTACTTTGGCTCAAATATAGGTAGGTACCCACTAATCACGGACCCAACAAAATGTGCCTTGTACACGCGTAACACGTACGTACGTGTATAGTATACACCGGACATATGCAGTGAAACAGTCTTCAGTTTCCTGTATATTGGACCCGTCTTGATAATCGAAACCATCGAATTCCCAAATGGGATCTGTCGTTCTGATCTGAAGACGTTGAGGCGGCTTTCGTGTTGGCCTTTGTCCGTTGCACAATGATACTGTAAATAAAAGTGGAATTGTTGATGCCAGTTGTTGTTAATAGGCAGCCTATGATATCCTACAAGTTTGGTATGAGTCTTCAAAGCCGTGCGCATTTACAAATGTCCGTTTACACGGGTTTATCAGATTATTCCTACTATCCTAATCCTATAATATTATAAATGCGAAAGTTTGGATGGATGGATGGACGTTTGTCCTTCTTTCACACAGAAAGTACTGGATGGATTTTGATGAAACTTGGCAGCATTTTAGCTTATAATCAATGTCTATGTATATTTTGGGGATATGTTTTAAATTATATATGTTTTAGCATAAAAATTAAGGTTAGAAGTTTTAATTTTTGATATATTTTTTGGATATCTGCTTAATAAAACGAGTTTCAGTTTAAAACATAACTTGGCGGAACAAAGTTCGCCGGGTCTGTTAGTATAATTATTATGAATTAAAAAAGTATTTATAGGTAGGTACTCACTTAAAAAATATATCACTATAACATTAAGTATGTTGAGCTTCATTGTGTGAAACAAACAGTCCTGTAGGGTGTTAGCCGATTATAAAATAGGTATTATATCCTAAATAATAGATGTATTAGGTAGGTGACGGTGAGTAAAGAGTAAACAGGACATGTGCGAAGCGGTTGACACCTAAGTTGAGAATCTCGAAGACATTAATACCGTGGTATCTACATAGGTACCTACCTACTTAATTAAACTTCAAACTAATTAAGATCGTTTAGTAGGTACTAAATGCGTAATAAAACTAGATACGAAGTGATTTCAATTTTGTGGAATTCTGTTGTTTCTTCTAGTACCTACACGTTTTCATAAAAAAAATCCCAACAATTTTTTCTTTTGTAGGTAAATCCCGTTTAACCTTACACAGAAAACAGGGTCGATCTAATCAGCCGGTTTCGCTCTACGTCCGATTCGAAAAATCGCGTAAATTACCATAGAAACAGTTCTACGATTTCTCCGGACCATATTTTCACGGGTTCGGATAGGATTCGGATCGGACTTAGTGCGAAACCGCTGTTAAGATTAAGACAAGGAACTTCTAGGAAATTATAGGAAGGTAGGTAAGTAGGTAACTAAGTAAGTACGTATTTACCTACGTAGGTACCTACCGAAACATCCGGATGCGGCGCTTTTGGCGCCTAGGTAAGTTTTTGGTTTCGGATTACCTACCTTCCGAAAAATTCGTAGCTTCGCCACTGGTCTCTACATTCCCGACGGCAGAAGCTTCTGCTAAGCTATGCTTCTGACGTTTACATATTATGTAAAGGTAGGTAGGCATTTAGTTAAGAGATGGATGCTATTTCAGTGTTGCCGAGTCGGTTTTACGCGAGGTTGTGAATATTAGCAACAATACAAAGTTGTGTACCTACCTATAATTAAATTACTACCAAATCATTGGAACTAATTAGTTCATTTAAAAGTTTCAATCTCTATGGTAGAAAACATAAATAGCTCAGAAAATAGGTAGGTAAGTAGGTACATACTTTAATATAAAAAAGTAAATTTATTAATTTCAGTTGACAAAACATGTTACATTGTGATCATAAATATTAGGGTGCCTTTTTAAATCATCAATTAGGTTAACATTAGTAGGTAACAACGTTTATTGGTTCAATTAATGTTTTTGAATATATTTCTTAACTGTGTCGCAGTAATAATTAGTTAGGTATATAAACATAAAGCTAAGTAGGTACCTATATCTAGCTAAGTAATTAAATACAACAATTAACAATATTTTAACAAAATATTACGTAGGTAATAAAATAACATCAACCATGAATATACAAATAAAACAGTGGTCAAATCGAACGAAGTTAAATGCATCGTCGTACCTATTCTATAATTATGGTCTTAAATGTTTGTTTAGTAGGTTTTTTGAGGCAGTAGGTACCTACAAGGTTGCTTCTGCTTTAGGCCCAGTTGTTAAGACTAAATGCCTTAAGGTTTGTTTGTACCGAGCGGACAAACAATATTCAAATTTAAATAAAATTATAATATTCATACTAGAATAGATTTTGTGTACAGTGTTTAAAGAAGTTCAACGACAGCAGCTTGGCGGCGGCCGAATGCATCAGCATCCATTTATTTTGGATTATTGTAAAAAGCGTTTTGTGACGTCCGCTCGGTGGAAACATACCCTCACAAACAGATACGTAGGCAACCGAAAGAACTGGGTCGCGATTTATTATTCTGAAGAGATCGGCATAAAAAATATCTAATGGGAGGTTTTCAGTTAGATGATTTTAAAAAATAGTCCCAAAAGATAAGAATTGTTCTGTGATAGTAATCTGTCGATCATTACACATATTTACAATAGGAATTGATTTCGGAAAAACTGCTCCATTGTTGGCAGTTGTTTCTTGTATAAATGTCATAGAAAGTGCTTTTATCTTCTTACATTTTATTTTCTGTCAAAAGTCACGAAATCTTTATACTTGAACTAGGTATTCAATGTCTAAAGTACCTTATATAGTATAGTTTATATATAAAAAGATTATGCTTCTATCTTTTCACCGCCAATGTCTTATAAATCAGACACATTCGACAACTGAATTTGAAGTTTATGATTATCAGAGCAGAATTCAAAATCGCGAAAACCAAATGAATCTTCCGGCAGTCAAAAGGTATGTATCTTAATGTACCATGCATATACAGTCATTATTTAAAAAAATACAACAACTAGGTATTTGAGGAATTTTGTGATTTTTGCAAGAAAACAAAAACTAGGCATATATGACCTTTAACGTAATATTGTAACTGTACGCAGACAATATAGGAGCTTTTCCTGATTTTTTGTATAAACATTGTCGTAACCGATAGGTAGGTATGGCTTTTAAAACAGTAGGTAAGTACCATAATAAAAGATTTACATAGACGAAAAAACCCTTCACTATTAGCCTGAGGACTGCAGTAAATCTAAGCTAGCTAATTCCTATAGAAAACAAAAGTATAAAGTGAAGAGACAATCAATATATTCCAATAAGACTTATAAATAGTTAAGAATAATGTGTACTTTCCACAACACACACCCGTACCATTGCCTTAGTTAGGTACGATAAAAAAAAAGAATTTGTAAAATATTATTATGCTATAAAACTTAAGAACAGTTAACTTACTATAAGAAACACAATTTTATTAAATTTTAGAATAGGGTCAAGTCAAATCTACAAACACATACACAATAAATGCACACTATATCTATCTAGTAAAGGAGTAAACATTTGTCTAAAAGAATACATCCTCTAGGCCTTCCAAATAAAGTGTTTAACCCCCCGACGCAGAAACAGGGATGTTATAAGCTTGAGGTGCCTATCTGTGATATCATAACTATGAAACTAACTACTTTTTTTGTTTGAAAGCTGATTTGATCGAGCGAGTTCTTAGCTATGATTGATATCCGTTCTTCTACTGAAAGTTATGGGGGTTGAAAGTGGGGATGAAAAATTTAACTTAAGTAAATATGTTCAAGTGGGGTATCAAATGCAAGGGAACAACACGTATGTATATATTTTAAATATCTTTATTAACTGAAAAGTGGATAATTTGTTCAAAATGTATGTGGGTTGAAAGTGGGGTTGAAAACTCGACATTTTATGTTTATTTCATTACATACTAGTGGACGGCCCGCGATTTCATTCGCGTAGTTTAGTAGTACCTGCATCCCAAATTTCAAGCGTCGTAACTTAAGCCGTTTAGATCTTTCATACAAAAGAATTTTCCCGTTTATTGCCGTTCCCATGGGAATTTCAGGAATTCCTTTCATAGTGCACCTCTATGGTACCTAAGCTACGTCCGTACCAAATTTCAAGTGTCTACGTTTAGCCGTTTGGGCGTGATATGTCAGTCAGTCAGTCAGCTTTTCCTTTTATATATTTAGATTTATGTTCAATCAATCAATAATAAATTATAGTTATTTTAGATATAAGGTGACGACCTTGCTCCCAGCGAACGGCAAGAGACGACGGGGCCGCCCTAGGAAGAGATGCTACGATGAGATCGTCCGCCAAGACAAAATCTGGTACATCAGTGCAGAAAAGGGAAGAGTGGAGAGAAAGAGAGAGAGTTATTGATTCTAATTCTATGGGCAATGAGATTTTTTCTTTAAAAAAACCCAAAAGAATATATGACGATAAACTATCATAGAATAAACTAGTTCCATTTCTTTTGTTTCTCACTATTTTTGACATATTTTTTTTTTAAGACAAGTCCTCATTCTCACTTGCTTAAAACATGACATTATACAACAAATTACACTTATTGTTTGCATAAATGGAAAAAAAGAAAAGATTGTTCTATACACAGAAATAAAATTACAGATAGACGCTTCACAACAACTACATAGTTAGTATGCATTTATTGTATTGACATGCTTCATTCTCATAAATTGACTACACTTGCGAGCAATGAAATTCATATACACACATCAAAAGTGTCTAGGGATCAAGTACATTTTAGAAGATTGCAATGTAGAATATATTTTACAAAAACTGAATTCATTCATAATTTATTAAATTTGATTTAAATAAATTAGATTTTTTTAGAGCTAAAAATGTTCTTGATCCCTAGACACTTTTGTTGTGTGTCCTTATGTAAACATATGTAAACCATTTCATTGGCAATTAGAGTACTAAAACAGTTAAATTAAGTACGGGCTTTTATTTTCATATACTGGGAATGCGTGATGTTTCTATTTTCCATAAAATAAAAAAGCTATAATGCTTTAAAATAATTTTAACACAATTTGGTGATTTGTTTTAAGTAAGGTATTTGACCAGATTTCCGAAGTTTTTTTTTACATTTATACTTCCATCCATTTCACCATAAATGGGCCAATACTCAGTCTTTTTGTATACAGCAGATCAAGCTGCTCAACATGTGCCTAAAGATTCAAGGTTGTGGCACAGAAACATATATATGAAAACTCATTATTTTCTCTAAATAAATTAATGACACTGAAATGGCAAAATTAAAACAAAGAACCAATTAAAAAAGCTAAAATATAAATAAGTAAATAATATTATTTACTTTTGATTTCATTACCAGCTTCTGTCGCTACCACAAAAGATATTTTATCATTATTCAGTAGTATTTTAGTGTATATTTCATAGAAGGTATCTATGCTGTATAATTAGTTACCACAATAGCCATAGGACATCTGTTAGCCATTTCAATTGTTTGTATCCTAAGGCACACATGTTATGATGTAAAAACAAGAATTTGGGTTTGCCCTTCACAGTTTTCTGTAGTCCATATTAAAAGCATTTTTAATATCTATCACAGTACTACAATAATTCTTAGACATAGCTAGGTATATAATATTGTATGTAGATAAATATTAAAACTCTTACACTGATTTCTGCTGTATTTAATCAAGTATTTTTTTACAGATCAACCAGATTTTTGAGAAATACAGTGTAGTTGCAGATTTATCAAATTTTTATTCATCTAGCATTTTATACCTACTGAATTCCTACTACATGATTATATTACATTCTTCCACTTGAATACATACCTGCAAGTATGTAAAAGTATTTTTATTTAGTCTCCATTTTATTTTAGAAGTACTACTCAAGTTTTGTACTGTAGTTAAAGTATAGACACATAGAAATATTTTACATTTTAAGGATATTGATTTAATGACTTACCATACATCATGTGTAAAAGTTTTATTTTGCGCTATTTATTTCTTCTGACAAGGACAAACTCATTTCTGGAACATATACACCAATACAGATACTTAAGATATCTATTTATCCTTTTTGTCAGTGGAACTGGATTGATCAGTCTCTTCTGGCTCCTCATCGGAATAATTGGTCGGCTCTTCACCAGGACGAAGCAATTTGCCAACTAAGTCATATTTTTCTGAAAGTAATGTATTGCATAGGTAAATAAACGAATTATAATTCAAACTTTGGTTCAAGCCTACCTTTGTTATTTTACTCTAACTTGTCTTTGATTATATTCGCTCCAATATACCCGGTGAACAATACTCAGTTATAATGTTTGTGCGCATTTCATCAAGAAATGAACAGACTATAATTATCATCTTATCAAAAGTCACATTTTTATTTTATTCATAGGTAGGTTATGTATAAAGACACCAATAAAATTACTTCATTTATAAAACAGTGTAACCTACATAGGATATAATGTAATTTAATTGACCTCAAGGCAAAATACACATAATTTGATTGACCTCTCAATAAAATTAATAAGTATCCATTAAAAATACTGTATAGTTAAAGTATTACAGCTCATATTCAAATGGCTTTGATCAACACATAATTGTATGTTAATAGCAGACTGTCAGGTCAGTTCTGGTATGAATACAATTTGTTTTTGTAGAAACAACATAGCGAGAGAGTGACAGAGACTTTAACCTTGGCAATTAACTATTACAATTAACATTGTTTAGAGTGTCAAGATACAAATTAAACTATAATTAAAATGTAAATTAACCATGGAATTTAAAAAAAAATTATAGCACAGGTGCATAGCGATGGTCTAAAAGTTGGTCAAATGTATGCTAAATACAGACAATCTGGTGAAGTTGTGTGTGTATGGTAAGTGTATGTAAGTAAACTATTTGTTTTATGGATATTGTCCCAAACAGACCACATATTGATTAAAAGTTAAAAGTGAAATGAATGTTTTAAAAAAGAACTATCATAATAATCCCTTTGTTTCAAACAATGCATACTTATACTTAGAAAAGTATTAATAATTAATTAACATTGGAATTAATTTAATGTATTTTAAATTTAAACATATGTATTAATAAAAAAAAATACATTTCACCCTGGAGTAGGGAGAAGTACTTGCTAAGCAAGTGCCCATTCTTCACCAACACATATTTAACCAAATGTGACAGGTGGTGAGCCCATCTCCATTACAGGGTTCACATGCCTTGTTGTGTGTGCAGGTTTCATCACAATGTTGTCCTTCACCATACAAGTGTTGTGTTGCATACATAGGCTCTGAATGAGTGCCATTGGTACACATCCAGTAGCCAGACTCAACCAATAAACCTCTTGGTTGAAGGTCAAGTATCCAACCAATTGGACCACAGGCACTTTAAATGTAATTGTGCTCTATAATATGCAATCACAGTTATTTTTAGAGTGTTCCATACATTAACACTTTATACTAGTGATAAGAATTACCTCTGAACTGCGCCTCCCATTCTTTTACAGACTCCATTTCCATTGAGTTGAGGTCACTAAGATCATCATATTCCTTATCAGAAGATGTGACTGAAAATGTAGCCAGACCTCGGGATGCATCTTTACCACCAAAAGCTGCATATGGACCACCTGTAATGTGTACAACATAGAGTAAACACTTTTTATCAAACATACATAAATTACATTATAATAAAAACTGTCACATCTGTTTCACAAGCAGGTACAAGCAAATGCTTATGGAAAATTTTATTCATTTCTTTACTGTATATAGAATTATGCAGTTTTTATCTTGGATGTCGGAGGTGATATCAAGCAATCAGTATGTATATAAGTACTTATATTAACATATTTTATATGTATCTAATTACCTACCTAAAGCATAGAAGGTCTTAGATCATAATATCATACACAAACAGGCTAGGTTAATGTGAGTCATAGGCCGCTATTTATAATTGTATGTAACTTTTCCGGCCACTTACCGGGTCCATAGAAACGCCGGCCTCGAGTCACGTCGAATATCCAACCGTTTACAGCCAAGAGAACCCTTCCATCAGCCTGTGTGCCATCATACTGACGAAGTTCACTCACAGTCATGTCCTTACGAATCTTCGGCAACTCTGGCATTGAAGCCTCGACATTCCCTTTATCAAATTTGTTCTTGAAAATCTTATAAACGAGAACGGCAATGACAAGAATCAACAACAAATTCACTGGGCTATAAATTATCTCTTCAATGATGCTTGATGGGTTTTCATGGCTCTCCTCAGGTTTTGAATCAGGATTCGATGCCATTTTAAATTATGTGGGTGGCCCCGAAACAGAAGGGAGGGACACGAATTCCTTAAAATTTATTTAAAACAATTTTGATCTGACCAAACCGAATCATAAAATCACTGACGTCAACGCGCGCACACACTACACAGGGCGGGCAAAGAGAGATAGATGCATAATTAGTGTTGCCTCTCAATAGTCTACTATCGATAGTTCATACAAAAACCACAGTATCGATAGTCTATTATACAATATATACTGGCGGGTGGGTAGAATCTCTCACTTATTTATACTACTTGCTAACTTTCTTTACCGATACTGTAGAAATAAACAGTTACAGTCGATAGTTTTGAAATATAGTATCGATAGATACTTTCTGTAAAGCGAGCTGTAAAACTCAGAACAACAATCCTATGGAACTGCGATATGTACGTACTTTTGCTGCATACCTAAATAAACAAATCGGGAGACAAAAATGGCGGAATAGGGATGTACTTGTGTGTCTAGTCATCGGTGAAATTATCGATAAATATGGTGCAGGTTTATTTTTAGTTTGAATTCAAAATAATTGATAGATAAGTAAATTATGGATAAATTTATTGATAGGTAGGTAGATGTGGGCCGGTGTAAAGCCTTAGAAATAAAAAAAATTCTCCCCTCCCAAGGGGCCCTTGTCGTAGTAGTTACGCCCGGATGGAGTGCACTGTGACGGCTACTCGGACTGTCAAAACACGTATCCGGGCGCACTCGGACGTTTATTATGCGTTCAGAGTGGACTCTGGCGCTTTTCTATTTTGCGATTTGATTAGTTAGGTTGTATGAGTGGGCACTATGACTGAAAACCCCGTTTTACTTACCACACTGTACATGCAAGTACAATGTTTTTGTAAATGAATCTAGTGATGAAGTAGTCAGAAGAACAAGTCAAATCGGAATAAGAGTCCTTTTAGATTTCTAAATTAATTTCCAATTGTACTATAATGCCTTACAGCGTCGCAAAAAATAGTATTGATTGTGGTAGTATTTTCTTAAGTAAAGTTCGAGGTTTTGACATTTCTCCACAGTGTTGCCACTTTATAAGTTTTACTCTTTTTTTGCGACGCTGTAGGTATGTTAAACATCAGTATATAGGTATAGGAAAGAAAAAAAGACCAGAAAAAATGTGAAAATGCAGTTTTTATATTTAATTTATATAGTAATGTAGGTACTATGAAAGGAATGAAAATTGGAAAAGCGGCTGGGTATGATAGGATTTCGCTGGAGATGCTGAGGGCTGGTGGTCCGGTGGTGGCGAACCTGCTGTACCTTATTTTTAATGCATGTTGGCGATACGGCCGAGTACCAAGTGATTGGTGCAAAGCCGTAATCGTTCCACTGTATAAGGGTAAGGGCTCACAGCAGGATTGCAAACATTACCGAGGAATCAGCTTTCTTAGTATCGTCGGCAAAATGTATGCAAAAGTGTTGATCGAAAGGGTAATACGTGAGACTGATGAAAAAAATCTGGGATGTACAAGCTGGTTTTAGGAAGGGAATGGGATGCACCGACCAAGTCTTCTCTTTGCGCCAGGTGACGGAGAAGTTTGGCTAAAAACCAAAAGGTTTTCTGCCCTTTCTTGGACTTAGAGAAGGCTTATGATCGGGTACCCAGGAATGAGTTATGGACCTTGCTGCTGTCCCGGTTCAGGTTGGACAGGACCCTGGTACGGGCTTTGAAATCACTTTATGATGATTCCAGTGCCTATGTCAGGGTAAACGGGACCTACTCAGACTGGTTTGGCATCCATAGAGGTGTCAGACAGGGATGCGTAGCGTCTCCGTGGCTGTTCAATCTGTTCATAGACAGTTGTTTGGAAGATCTGAAAGGTCATGATTGGGGTCTAGATATGGGTGGTTTAATCATCAAATGCCTTTTATATGCTGACGATCAAGTTCTTCTTGCATCGTCGGCATATGAATTGCAGCAGATGATTAATTGTATGAATGAGTCATTGAAAAGGAAAGGAATGAAAGTGAATGCTAGTAAGACCAAAGTAATGGTAGTGGAAAATAATGAAAGGACAGTTTGTGAGTGCATGATTGACGGTGAGAAAGTTGAACAAGTGGATGAGTTTGTATATTTGGGATCTCTATTTATAAGTGATGGAAAGTTTGACAAAGATATTGAAAGAAGAGTGAGTGCGGGTAATTAGGTTAACGGTGCCCTTCGCAGTGTTATGGAGAGCCAATTCATGTCGAAAAAGGCAAGATTGGCTGTCCATGACGCTGTACTGGCACCTACCTTAATGTGCGGGAGTGAAAGTTGGGTATGGCAGAAGAAGCATAAAAGTAAAGTCAATGCCGTGGAAATGCGGTCATTGCGGAGCATGAAAGGTGTGACATTGAATGACAGGATAAGGAATAGTGTGATAAGGGAAAGTTGCGGTTTGAAGGAAGACGTAGTGACAAAGATCGAAAAGGGCATGCTTCGGTGGTTTGGGCATATGGAGAGAATGGATGAAAGTCGATTGACGAAAGAGATTTATATGGGTGATGTAATGGGGCGGGTGAGTAGAGGTCGCCCCAGAAGGACATATAAAGACCAGATTGGTGATGTCCTGACCGAAGGTGGCGTGAAAAGTACTCGAAACCGGAGGTCGTGTATGAAAAGATGTAGAATGTAGATGAAGCGAAAGGGGTATGTCAGGATCGTGACAAATGGAGATCTGTAGTCTCTGCCTACCCCTCTGGGAGACAGGCGTGAAGTGTATGTATTGTATGTTAGTAATGTCAGGTACAGCATAAACATAAATGTCAAACCACGGAGTAGCAGGAAACTTAACAAAGATATAATATTATAGTAGGCCTACTAACATACCTTAGTATCTAGTCCTATGACAAACATTTGTTCTGCAGAAAATCAAAATATCACATAGACAAACATAATTCCACAAAGAGTATGCATTAAAACAAAAACATGGAATAGTATGTAATATTATAAAAACAAAGCAAATTTAGATATTGCTACAGAGTCACTATTTTTCGACAAATTTTTCTGCAGAAAATCAAAACTATTTCACAAAGATAATCACACTATCATTTTTTAATGAAACGCGCACAGACATTATTACTCAATATTGTTCAAATTATACATTTAGAAATTTTCTGCCAGTCCTTCGAAAATGTTCTGCAGAAAATTAAAACATCACACAGACAAAAATATTTCACCAAGATAATCAGAGAGTGAAAGTGGTGCTGACAACCATGATACCTACATGCCATGCAGAAGAATTAGAGTATGGATAAAAAAAAGCAAACCTTTCATTTTCAAAATTTGCCGGTGTAAAAAATCTTTAGATCCAGTGCATTGTTGTAACAAAATGGCTACATCATTATTTATTAGGTTTTCTTCCTTAAGCCGAATGACAATATTTTTGAAATTTTCAATTTTTTTCATTTGCACTCGAACTGTTTCATTTAGGCATTTTATTTTCTTTTTTAGCTGCAATTCCTTCTCTTCAAGTTTTTAAGGTCCTTCAAGTGCTGCCACCTGCAAGAAAAAAATAAAGAAGCTATTGATTTGTATTTCATACAGAAATATTGAAGGTAAATCAGTACAAAACCAATATTAAATATAACCTAAATTACTCAATGTTAATTACGAAAGTCTTACCAATTCTACAATATTTGGTGGAATACTTTGGTTTATTGGCTGTTGGTGGTAGCCCATAGATGGTTGCGGAGCATCCATAACATTTCCTGCACTAGGGCATGAGTTTTCCAGCACTGGCATGGTTGCTTTGTCTGAAAGAGAAAACACTGTATAGAATAAATCACATACAGCAATAAAATATATTTAGTTATACAGGGATAGGTAGGTTTAATAATGCCATGCCAGTTACTGAAATAAATACAAACTGAGATAAATTCACTAATAGTATGAGCCATCTGATATGCTCCATAACATAGTAATTTTGCAGTGGCATGATCAACTTATGCCTAGAATTTAATTAACTAAATAAGAGGATGGCATCTTTCTGCAATCTCTACCAAATGCACTCATCGTATACTACAAGACAGAGGCTATGTTAAACAAGTTTTACATTACATTGTAGATGCCACTGTAGTTCAGTTGCTGAATGGTGTGGTCACTAAAGTTCTCTAAGGTGATAGGTATATATTTTCAAAAATATTAAAGTTTGGTCTCAAAGGATATTGAATTTCCACTTACCTTTATGAAAACTGCATCACCTTTAATCTCAAAACTGTGAGTTTTATTGAATGCCCTCTGTCCAAAAGTGCAAATGGGCACACATATATATCTTTGGTACCTGGCCGAATGTTTTATAAACCAATATTTTAGAGCCATTCTCTTTAGCGGGATTCATTTCTTGGTAATCTAAAACGAGTAAAACATAGCAATAACATTTATACATTATGAAAGGGTTATCGATGTGAGAGAGTACAACACTATCGTCAATGTTTATGTTCTGGATTGGAATGAAAATTGGATGGATTTCTGGATTTTTTACATTGCAGGGCCGATATAATATAAATCAAATACTTACTTGAAGTTAATAACGGGTTTTTGATACAGTTTATAACATAGAAATGACTAGATAAAACTCACCGGTGAAATGTTAGGTTTGGCCTGTTTTTGCTTTGGCATAGCCCACAATTAACTACAGAACACTTCATAGCACAGCTATTAACGTCTTTTCGTAAAACACCACTAGAAACACACAATAATACAGTTGAAAAACGTAAAAGTCTCAGAGTTAGACAGTTGCTCATGTAAACAAAGCCGTCAACTTGAATGGCGTCCGATGCAGAAAAAGTATTGACTGCGGTACTAACAAACTGAATATTGAAATCTTTTACCTAATGTAACAATACGCATGCGAAAAAGAGATGCTATTATTTGTGTTGTTTCCTCTAAACATACAACATTTCCATAGG
>SJJU01070427.1:0-40672 GCA_012932125.1 Conopomorpha cramerella
TTTATTTAAATATAGGCACAACAACAATATACAACACATTACATTTCTTTCACAAGTTTATGTGGTTTTGTTCCAGTGTTTATATCAGTTACAGTTGTACACAGCATTGACAATACAAGTACTTATTACTAATTTAGAATTTGAGATAATGACCAATGCGAGCAGTACTCCCAATCAAAGATAGCAATCTGACGGACGCAATCGCCACATCATTTACCCATGCATAAATATTTATAAAATGTTTGTCGTCAGATCACCATCCCCAACCAAAATACGGCCGCAGTTAGTCTTTCAAAGACAAGCAAATAATAACAATATGTATAAAAGATAATTATTATAAAGATAGGTATTTATAAAATGGTATTAGGATATGGATATGTAATTCCTTATTTTATTCTTAAAAACTACTGAATCATCTGCAAATATATCGAGTTCCATCAATGTATGCCAATCGTTGTAGGTTGAGAGGATTCTTGAGACAGGAGCCTGCTTACCAACATTGGTTCTACTAACTGGTACGGAGAAGAACTTTTGTAGCTGGCCTGGTCTACGGGAATTGATGTTAGGAACGCATATTGCGATGTGATCTGTTACTTCTGGGCATGTCAAGAAACCATGTATGCTATTGTGGAGATATATTAGATCTATCATGCGTCTTCGTTGGAGAAGTGATCCCATTTTAAAATGTTCTAGTCTTTGTTTATATGGAGTTCTACCACTAATTCCTTGTGCATGATAGGCTAAGTACCGAGTAAAAGCGCGTTGTATTGACTCTATACGTGATTTGTGACATTCGTAGATAGGGTTCCATATTAAACTTCCGAATTCCAAAACGGATCTAACTAGCGCGTTGAATACGGCGATTTTTGAGTTATGCGACTTGAATTCCCTAGTGTTACGCTTTATGAAGCCTAATAGGCGCGAAGCTTTGTCTATCATGTAGTTATAGTGTGGAATGAAAGTCAGTCTTGTGTCTAAGATCACCCCTAAATCACGAATCTGCGTTACCGGAGGAATACTTTCGCCTTTGATGTAATAGGTATTTACAAGTGGTTTAGTTTTTTTTGTAAAAGTAATGGATTGGCATTTAGATGCATTGAGTTTCATGCAGTTTGCTATGCACCATTCACTGACGCGATCAACGTCAGATTGTAGAAGCGTTGCGTCTGAAACCGAGTTGATTTGTCTCGATATTTTCATGTCATCAGCGAAAAGGGAGCACCTACTATATTTAATGCAGTCAACAATGTCGTTGACGAATAATAAAAAAAAGGACAGGACCGAGGTGGGAGCCTTGTGGTACTCCAGAAGATGCAATATAACTTTTAGATTCGTATCCGTTGATAACGACGGACTGTTTACGATCACTGAGGAAAGATAAAAACCATCGAAGGAGGTCTCCCCCTATTCCAAAATTTTGTGACAGCTTCCGTAGCAAGATAGAATGGCTGACAGTTTCAAAAGCGCTTGCGAAGTCAGTGTATATTACGTCAGTCTGTTGGCACTTGTCTAGACATTCCATTATTGGTAATAAAAATGATACCAGATTAGTAGTAACCGATTTTTTAAATTGAAATCCATGTTGTTCCTTTCTGATATGGTTGTTGGTGTGTGTTACGATGACAGAACAAATGATTGATTCGAAAATTTTTGGCAGGCTAGATAGAATCGCTATTGGTCTATAATTTCTGACTTGTGTTAAGTCTCCTTTTTTGGGTACAGGAACTACACGCGCTGTTTTCCACGTATCAGGAAATACACCACTTTTTAATGACTTATTTATTATAACGGTCAGTGGATAGGCTAATGAAGAAGCACATCTTTTTAAAAACAAGGGTGGTATACCGTCTGGCCCCGTACTTTTAAAAATGTTTAGCATCTTAAGGTGCTTAAGGACGGTATTTTCGCTAACTGAGATATTATTAAGGACGTCTTTATCGCTATGGTCATTTGTCAGAGGCTGTATATAATTGTTATCACGGCAATGATTGTCTATAGAGTAATTAGAACTAAACTCGGAGGCGTACAAATTAGCTATGTCTTGGCCGGTAGTTGCTACATCCCCATTTCCGTTTTGCATTTCGGAGGGAATTCCATTCAAGGACGACTTTTTTTTGTTTAAAAAACCCCCAGAATGCCTTTGGATTATTTCTAACACTGGATTCAACTGTTGCAATATATTTTCTATAACATTCTTTCATTAACTTATCGCACCTTGTTCGTATAATACTGTGTTCATATTCATCGCGAGGGTTATTGTATTTTCGAGCTCTGATTCGAAGTTTATCCTTCTCTTTTAGAAGCTTAATAAGGTTCCGAGTATACCAACAGGGGTGTCGTTGGTGTCGATCTATACGCTTAGGTACGTGCTTTTCAATAAGAGATCCTATAATTGCATAGAATTTGCTAACTATGACATTGACGTCTTGACAATCTACAAATTCCGTATTCCAATCTGTTTTAATTAGTTCCGGGATCAATTGAGAATAATCAGCCTTAAAGAAATTATGGTCAGTTCTGGGTGACTTTGCTAGCAGCATTGCTGTTTCGGTATTAATTTCTATTTATAACGGCGGATGATACAAATCAACTTTACTAAGGGATTTATCTGCTTCTTTTATAGTACAATTTACGTTAGCCAGAACCAGGTCCAGAGTTTTATTTTGGTGGTTTTTTACATGGTTCCTTTGGTTTAGATTGGTTAGCGAGATAAAATCAGTCAGTGCGTAACCCACATTGTTTTCATAGTGTGATGGGACTAAGTAAGATCCTTCACTAGACGGTTTCCATGATATGAAGCTCATGTTAAAATCACCTATTATAATCACATTATCGGTACCATTGGAAATGTCACCTGCATCCAAAAGAAATTGGTTGAGATCGTGCAGGTGTATAGGTGGCGGCAAGTAAACACAGCAAATAGCTAAATTCTTAGTAATTTTACTATGAATGTCAACCTTGATCCATATCTGCTCACAATCGTTTTGGGTGGTAATCCTGACACTGCCAATGTGCTTCATTACCGCCACCAAAACACCACCGCCGTCTCTTTTTTTGTTGCTGTTGGCTATTGAGCTTCTATCTCTACGATATACATGATACCTATCATCGATAAACTCACCATTTGAGACACCCATATTCAACCAGGTTTCTGTAAATACAACTATGTCATAACTGCAATTCAGGATGTTCATGTAAATTTCATTGGTCTTAGTTCGCATGCCTCGAAGATTTTGGTAATATATTGATAATCCGAATTTTTATTAGAAGTACCTAAACAATTTTCGCAAATACTCACTTTAAAAAATTCTAAGTTAACTTATCTAAACATGGCCTATTGTAGATGTTAATAGCCTGCGATGATTCGTCTTTCCTTACGTAAATTTTTGAATTCCTAACCCATACAAACTTATACGACAGTTCCTTAGCTTTAATGCGTGTAGCAGCGTGTAGTGCTTTCTTCTCAGGTGTAAGATGCTCGCTGACAAATACGGGTAGCTTTGCTCCGCCGATACCAATTGCAGACGTGCTGAGTTTGTCATTTTGGTGCTGTCGGTTGTACTTGCTGACAGCAGCTAGTAGAGCATCACGGCATCGCGCGCTGCGTAGTTTTGCTACGATCGAACGTGGACGGGTATTTGAGCTGTTTAATTTTGCGACTCGAAAGCAAGTAAGTATTTCATCATCTTGAATTACACAAAGTGCAAGTAAATACTTTCAGCTGTATCTATAGTTTTATGCTGGCAGTGGCAGAAAACGTAAATCAGTTTTCGCGATCGAGTTCTCTCAAGTATCGACAGAGGGCGCTAGTAGTCTTTCGCCTGTTTTAAATTACCTTATTATTAACCATGTCGGGGATTACGACTTAATGTTTATACGTCAATTAATTATCTTCCAATTACCTTCACCTATTACGGTAATTGGCAAGTTTTTAAAGTGTAGGTAAGAGAAAACCTCTCAAGGTTTCGCTTTCTCTTGTATAAGATTTTAAAGTATAATAGGTACAGCATGAAAATAATCCTTTATAGTTCACCGCCAGAATTTATGAAACGTTTCTTAAAAACGGCTTTAAGGGCAAAAATATGAAAAATATTAAGGGAAAGAACTTCAGTCTAGTGATTTCAATTTTTTTTTTAATTTGTAAATTATAGGCCTAACAGAGTTGTAGAGTAAAATACTTTCCATTATCTCCTTATTAGTTATTATCTATTGTTAATCCTATAGTGTAAGTATGAGGGCGGTAAGTACCTACCTATCTGTTTAGGTACCAACGTAATCTATTCTGTGAATTGTTTGGGTTAGTTATTTATTCAATGATTGGATAATATCTCAATGTTAGGTAATACTATACATGTTTTATTGATGATGTATGAAAAAGAATAAGGGATACATTTCAGGAAGGAACCTCAGTCAAAAGTGATTTCGTTTTTTTTTAACAATTTGGAAATAATAGGCCTAACAGTTGTAGAGTAAAATACTTTCCCTTATCTCCTTATTACTTATTATCTATTGTTAATCCTATAGTGTAAGTATGAGGGCAGTAAGTACCTACCTATCTGTTTAGGTACCAACGTAATCTATTCTGTGAATTGTTTGGGTTAGTTATTTATTCAATGATTGGATAATATCTCAATGTTAGGTAATATACATGTTTTATTGAATTTAAGATAAGTAGGTACCTAAATGTAAATATTGAAGTGTAAAAATAATAAAATAGTACTGAAGGGCTCGTAGCACCGACTTGTAACTTATACCGAAGTTATTATAGGTCTACTGAAACTGGTTACTCCGTATTTGACATACAACTGACAATTAAGTTGACCTTGGTTTAATGTCGGAATAGATAAACCGCGTTTATTGGTAAAGCTGTTTATGTTCTGCATTTGACATCAAAACAATTAATTCTCACAACTGGATGAAAAGGAGAATGGGCGTGGCCAATCCGATGGCTCATTTGTAGTGAGTTGTCATTCTCTTATGAGACGGGCGCTCGTCATTGGGCGACGACGTGCATGCTTGAACTAGGATATGTATTGTCTGACATAATAGTTTCACTGTCATGCGGTGTATAGTAGTAGTTAACATTGACGTGGTCGATGCACACAGTAATCGTAACTGATTACCCTTATTAACATTGGGGGACAGTGAACGGTGGTGATGAACGGTGAACTATAGCCGACATAACAACAAAAATCCATGGTCAGTATTTAACTGTCCATCACTGTGTTAATCAATACTTGTTGCGAATATCCTTTGGATGGGTGATCGCGTATTATTCGTCCCTTGAATGGATGGCCACCTAATATTCGTGCTAAGGAATAGGAATCATTACGTAGTATAAAACGATGTCGCCTCCCGCTGTTTGTCCCTATGTAAGTATGCAAAAAAAAATTAGTTTAAACTGCGCAACGGTATTTGATGCGGTTTTCTTTAATAGATAGAGTGATTATTGAGGTAGGATTATATCTATAATACATGCACATAATAGCAGATAAATATTGGTAATTATGTATAATATATATAAATTGAAGACAATTTATTGGTTATAAGGTGTTTAAAATATACAACATGTTACAGAAAAATAACGTTTGCCGAGTCAGCTAATTATAAATCTATAATATCAACATTAATCGCAAAATGTGTTGGTAAGCGCATAACTCCGGAACGGCTGGAAACATTTCGCTAATTATTTTTTTGTTGTGTTAATTAACGACAGCAGAAGGTTCTTATAAAAATAATGACATCTAATGCTGGACACAGGCCACCCTGAATGTTACTAATTTTCTTGTGTTAGTATAATAATATGACAGTCACGTTAGTTTTGTATCGTATAGTTCTTTACTTGTTGAAGGACAGTAACGTAGACCCAATAGATGTTTTATTGTTATGACGCCAACAGACGTTCACTATCCGGGAGAGAGTTAAGTTAGTAAATAAATATACATACATACATATTTTTTTTGCAATTTTAAATGCGTATTAATAGTTAAGACAGGACAACGTCATAGGGTGTCATAAGTATACAACGCTCATAGGGTGAAGGACAATATCGTGATGAAAGCCGAAGGTGTCAACCATATACGGCTCACCGCCTATTTCAGGGCTGTCTAAACCATTTATTTTATTTATTTTAATACTTTATTGCACTAAAATTGTACAAAGGCGAACTTAACCATGGCTCGCGTGCGTGCGTTGCGATTCGTAGAAACTTTTTTTATCTTCTTTGTTTAAATACATTAATGAGCAAATTATTTTTCTCGCGAAAATAAAATGTTTTGGGTATGTTCGATCACGTCGCACACACCACTATTTGCCCACTCGAGAATTCCCTTACCCTTTTATTTTATTTTTATATTTTTTTGCGGCCCAATGTATTTAGTCATTTTTATTGGCTCTGAGTCCCATCTAATTTGGACACCGGTTAAAACTTGATGTTAAAAGGCGTGAAGTAGGTACATTTATTCAATTATTTAAAAAAAATGTAATATAATTACAGCGCAGTATGTTGGTACCTGATATAACATGTCCTGCCTGAGCTAAGCAAGCATTACGCATGCGTTGGCGCAGGTCAACTCCCCTTAATCTTATCAGACCAGTCAGTTTACTGTAAACAACCTACCTACAAACCTATATACATAAGATCACGGTCCATTTCCCCTTAACACAGATTTCGTTAACTGACCCCTACCGTCCAGTGAACTGTAGGAATAGAAAGATCAGAAACATTATGTATGACTTATGTAAACTGGAGAAAGAAAATATGTTCAACGCACGTTGATTTTTCTACGTGTTGGACTGTTGTTCTATCATCTACGTGCTTCAGATGATAAATATTTGATGAGGATAAAAAAAAAATATTCCACTATGGACGTGATAGATTAAGTACTTTTCTTTTTTATTTTATCGAGCGCCGGTTGGCGGCTGCCAGTCGTAAAACGGTTAGGTGTTATCTATGTATAAACAGACGTGAAATAGGGTGCGCGCGCGCACGTCACGATTCTGCACACACTGATATTTATTGATAAATATGTCTCATTATTATATGGATCATTAACAAGAGTAACATTCAACTGCGTCTATAGTACTTACAAGTCTTATCATACTTTTATTTTGGTGCACTGAGCCACAAATAATGTGTAATGTTTAGTGCACGCGCATGCGCACGTGGCTCTGATAGAGACGCTACCCATTTCAAGGAGAGATCTCAGGATTTGATAAACCTTTGTATCGTTCTGGCCAACGGTATTGGCCACTTTATCTCATATTCCCAGCTTATGGAATTGAGTTTACGCCCATTTGCTAAATCAATACATAGTATAAAACAAAGTCGCCTCTCGCTGTCTGTCCCAATGTATGCTTAGATCTTTAAACTAGACGTAGATTTTTTTAAAGATTTACTGATTCTTGAGGAAGGTTTATACATACATACAAATATTAGCCGAGAAACACTGTTAATAATGTATATTGGGCAAACCACGTTTGCCGGGTCAGCTAGTTTAGTATATCCATTACCTATACTGTAATGATACTTTTAATAGACGTTAAGGTTCTCTATGTAACCCATAATTACATAATGGAAGTAGAGCATAATTTGCAGTGTCTTCTCTGACTCTACCGTCGTTTTCTAAAAGATAGACCTTAATATTACGGCTACTGAAGGTCTCAAAAGCTAGTTAAAACCAAACCAGTGGCGTGCACTGGCTTTTACAACAAGGTAGGCAGTAATCCCCAATGATGGACACATATGTATAGGTAACTTGTACGAAATATAGGTACCTACCTATCTACTCACCCACAAAACACAGGACCTTTGTTAGCCTCTGTCGTGAGTACAACAAAAAAGATCTAGCAATAACTCTATTATTAGGTCGGTTAGCCAAAATACAAAGGTAGGCAGTGTCTCTTTGCCTATATGGTGTGCACACCGCTGCTAAACACGATGAAACTGGTTGATATACGTTAACTAGTTAGTCAACGTTCCAAATATATATAAACGTCTACGGCGGCGGTTACATATGTATAGGTACATATTGCAAATGGTCGTGTTGAGGTACATGAAATAAAACACATCAGATAGTCAAAACTGTCTCAGTATATTTTTAAAACTCGTCATGTGTTAAGTTTTTAAATGCATCTGCAGGTCCCGCTTCGGGCTGTACCTGGTGGACTTCAAGAGTCCGAACAAGACGCGCACGGCCAAACGCTCGGCGCGCCTCTACACGGACGTGGTGCGCACGCGCAGACTGCCGCAAGACTATGATCCCACGGACTTCACCGCCTTCTCCAGCGGGAAGGCCACTCTCCCAACATTCCTCACGCTCGTCACCCTCATCACACTCCTACTACAATAACGCTACCATATAAATTAAACTATTATTGTATATAACACTATTTTCATCGTAATACTACGAATTAAATTAATTTAAAAATCATCCAACTTAAGTTTGATTACAACTCCATCCCTAAGCTAGTAGGTAAGGCTAAGTAGTATCACAACCTAAGTTTATATTGTTTATTGAAAAGTGTATTCCATCAATTTTGGAAACGTTTCGAATTTAGAACTCGACGTTCATTAGTTTCTTGGCGTTGTCTCTGTCGACGTCTCGCTTCAGCTGAGACTGGATGCAGGCGAACGACTTGCCCTTGGTCTCCGGCAGCACCAGCAGCATGAACACCAGTCCCGCCAGCGAGAAGCTCGAGAAACCCCAGAACACGACATGTATGCCCCACAGGTCCTTCACCACCTGGAAGAAAGAATTATTTAAAAATTAGTATTTTCCCGAGTAAGATTGTTTTGAATTCTGAAACTTCTGAATGAGATATTGACGATTTATATTACGAACGATGATTTGCATTTTTTTACGAAAATTTTGCTTTTGACCGAGATACTACTTAGGTAGTAGGTATTTTTAGTGACCCTTAAGCATGAGAAAAACTACAAAGACAGTCGCACACAATAAATGATCACCCCATCTCCAACGTATTATGGCGGGAATCAAACATACGACCGTCCTAAAGACAAATGTGTCCAAGTCGACCTTAGTCGTCTATTTCCATGACCATGCTTTCTTTTATTCTTCACTAACAAGCTTGACATATTAAAGTGAAAATATGTAATTACCTGATAGAGTTTCTGCACGGAGAACATGAAGAATCCAGTATAGATGTGAGCGACACAGGAGGCGTACAGTTTCACGTTGGTGGGGAACATCTCCCCGATGATCACGTAGGGAACGGTGGACAGGCCAATGGCGTAGCAGACGATGTAGATTAGGAGCGCTGTCACGGGCAACCAGTGGAGGAATGAAACACTTGTCCCATCCAAAGACTTGAAGTAGAAGTATGTTCCAAGAGTTCCGCTCATTAAGCCGACTCCGAGAGCTGAGAGCAACAGAAGCGGCTTCCTCCCCACTCGGTCCACAAGGATCACCGATAGGAAACAAGTAGCTACTTGCACGCATCCAAGCAGCATAGATTCGTATTTGGGCTCCATATGACCGCCAGCAGCTTCGAAGATCTGCTGGGAGTAAGCAACAATCGCTGCACTACCGCACAACTGCTGTATCGTGAATACGCCTAAGCATATCCACATTGCTTTTCTGTTAGTCGCCTCCGTGATCAAGTCAGACCAGGTGCCTTTGTTCTTCATGTCCTCTTGGACGTTTATTTCGATGTTCTTCAGTTCTGTTCTAATGTCGCCTGATCTTAAGCACGAGAGGGACCTCTCAGCACGTTCGCTGCGCTCGAACATCAGGTAGTAGTATGGCGATTCAGGTAGGAATACGAATGTGACGAGGAAAGTGATTGGCAGGATCAGATTAATGGCGGCAAGGGTGCGCATCGACACGTAGGGCCCGATGCAGTACTCGGCAAGAATACCGACCTGGAACAATACAACAACAGTTTAATTCATTGGCTAATAGCTAATGACGTATTGTAAGAATATCTAGTATTTCTCTCATATAGTTTATCTAGGTTTTTTAAGCCCCCTGCCTGATTTTAAGCAGTGATATATGGTGGTCTGATGCAGGAATTGTTTGAACATTAGGAACTAGGTACAGGCACAGGATCGTTTAGTAAATTGCGTAGTAAAGTGAAGTACAATGGTTAGGTATTTTATGTCCGCTTGTATGTAGTAAAATGTCCTTGCATGTAGATGATTGCCACGGTCATTGCAATTTAATAAAAGTATAGTGTCAAATTTCTCATAAGATTAGATTGAAGACCTAATAATAAAAGATCAAACACTCCCGGTGTTTTTTTTTTAAATATGCGTAATCAATGTTTTCATGGAGTTGCACAGTTCATATAGGAAAAATATTTTCGCTACAGCAGTCCTTGACTGCACGTACAGTAGCATAAATCATACTGTAATTAATGCCTACCTTGATATTATCCCCATTACTATTCTTTGTAACTCTACTAATAAGTCATTCATTATTATTACGTACAAGATGAGCTGCTAATATTAGGCCGCAGGGTCTATTGTAGCTATTTCCATAATATTACTTAATTCCCGGAAGACCCGGATATGTATTATTACAACACATTATGAAAATGACTTCACCTGCTCTCAACTATGTGGCGTAAATACGTATTATATATATTATAATAAGTATTTTCTGTATATCTTCATTACTATGATGCAAATTTAAGATATATTCGATGATCATTTTGGTATTTTCATCCTCAACAACTACAACTTCGTTTAGCCGGTTATAAGTGTTAAGACTTCAATCTCTTTTAACAATAACTAACAAAATGAAAAACTTATATATGAAATTGTTGGCGATCATTAGAATAGTTTTATAATGTTCCTATAATAATAACAAAATATTTAAGTACTAGTCAATATTACATTTCGATTCTATAAGTATCTACCTGTTATATGTATGATTTAATGTAATTTAAATTGTATGATCTAAGCACTTTTACAGTTGTTCCGTAACAATTGTAAAAATGATTTCTTCATTTTATAAAAGAATAATATTAATTGTTAAATGCCCATGAAACAAAATAAGGTCAGTATGAATTGCTGCGTTGAATAATGTATTACCTACTGACAACTAAATGATGACCCTAGGCAAAAGGTAATAAAGGTAATAATTGTAGGGAAATGGTGGTACATATTAATACAAATAAGTACCCACATAAACGTATCGGAAGTAAGTGGACTAGGTATTTACAAAGGATAAAGGTTCCTGTATATTGAATAAAAATATGTAGAAGTGCGTTATGTTTTACGCTGGTAGAATATTTCCGGCAGGCATCTATTTATCAAGATCGATGGAATTGTTTTTTATAAAGTTTTAAATAGAGGTTTATTCTTCTACAATATAATCTTATCTGCTAGAATGAGGAGTTTTCTAAAAAAATCAATCTGTCAAAGATAGTTGAAAACGAAAAAGATGCAACTACTTTATTATACGATCATTTGTCTTCGGACACTTGTTCTTTTGTTGATATTTTTAAAGGAAACTCCTAATTATTTTGAAAGTTCGATGTTTTTTAAACTGAAAAATATTCAAACCCCGCTTTAGCAACTAATCTAACTGAACTTACAAGAGAAATGTTGCGAAACATTATCTATCTACTTTGACACTTTCTGCATTATAAATAGGTTTCCGTCACCATCACCTTTAAAAACAACCTGCTATTTGAATTTGGAACGTACTTCGTGCACCATGACTGGCCAGAAACATTTAAATTGGCATTTTTATAAGAAACAATACTTACTTTATTCATCATAGTGATGAGCGTGGAAAGTGCGCCTCGAACTTCTTTCGTGGCAATCTCCCCCGTATACATAGGAGCAACAGTGTACACAATGCCGTAACCGAGGCCGGAGAACATCCTGGCGACGTACAGCAGCTCTATAGACTTGGCTACGATGACCAGCACCCAACCCAGGATGAATGGTATAGCGCCGAGTAGGAGCGTGGTCTTCCGTCCAAACTTGTCTGCGAGGTAAGCGGACGGTACTGGTGTTATTGTTGAGCAGAGTATCATTATGGATGTCATCCATGCACCCTGCTCGTGGTTGGCGAGGATGCCACTCTCGTTGGGCGTGCTCAGGTAATGTAGGGTTGGTGACGGCCATCCGAAACAGGTGCCCGCAGTAGCCGTGATAAGGGTTGCTGTAACAAAATTGTGTTTTTTTAATCGAACGTTGATGGAAATAGAGTTGCCATGCAGCCATTAGGCTGGAAGGAATAAGTATTTGAATGACTAAGCGATACTCAGAGGCCAAGCTTGCTATGACAATAGTAATTCGAGCGCAGTAGAATCATTGTAATAGTTAATTCAGTACATTTCTGGTTTTGAGTACTTCATTTATAATTTACCAAAAAACAGCCATTTCCTATATCGAGATTGGGTAGTTCTCTTAAGTCTATTAAGTACTTGTGTCCTAAGTATTTGTGAGGTAGCCTTGATGCTATACCAGTAAGTTAAGGTTAGGTGCTGGACGCCCTCAGGCAAGGTGTACCGATTATATGCGCAAGATGGCTGGCTGGATGTGAGTATCCGAAAATAGATCACATGCAATTGAAGAGGCCTATATCCAGTAGTGGACGATGACGATGAGTAAGTTAAGGTTGGAGGTTACAGTTTTGAAAACTACTTCAAAATCATCATAGGAAGATTCAAAGTAACCTTACCGGGCAGGCCTATGGTGGTTACAGGGCGAACACAATAAATTAATGATATTTTGTAGTAATTCATGGAATGATGTGATGTACAGGTACTATTTATTTATTTATACACAGTTACAACGGTCTTAAAGCATAGTAAAACCTTAGGAAACTTCCATAAGAAAAGTGCGTCGCCCTTTACGACTACGAGGTTATATTAAGGCTTGATTTATTTATATTTATTCTTGATGTAGCTAAACATACAATTAAACGTTATCGTAATTTTTTTAAAGATAGAAAAATAAATAAATATTTGAGTAATATTACATCTCATGTTACCACATTTTATGGGTATGTTAAGACTTATTTATTTGTGAAGTGGGATTATTTCCGCCCAAGGCCCAAATGGCGTGACAATGTTTACTGTATTATTTGTTTTTCAGGGGACAAACAATTTTGTATTTACATGTCTGCCTGGCATGATAAAGCAATGTAAGCAACATGGTTTTGATAAGAGTGATGGAAAAAGCCGATTCAATCCTGAATGGCCTAGTTTTTATTTTATCAATTGAAGATTTGTATTTCAATTGATAATTGTATGATTGTATAAAATAAATATTGTAGCGTCGGAAGGTTTCATTCATCAACAGTTATGATGGAACATTCTGGGTGGAAGAGTAGTTTTTTTTAAAGTGGTGTAATGCAGTACATTTCTCTTCTCTTGCTCACTTTAATTATATACTTAGAGAAAATTTTCCGTATTCAGATTCTACCAGATAGTAGGTACTTATTTAGGCCAGAATAAAATACAGCGATAATATCTTGCTAGCTGTGTGGTGATGGCGAATAAAATACATGTGTCGCCACCCTAGCCCTACTTTTCCCTTGGTGGGCGTCGTAAGGGGCGACCGAGGGAACTCTCCAGAGGACGGCGGCGCTCTGAGTTAATCCACAACATCACTACGATCGCCTACCCGCTTGCCAAGCGTGGCGATTATTGACATTTCCCCCCAAATTATTTTCATGATCGGAGTGATGAATAAGAGCTTGAAGGTGGTATTGAAAAAGGTCAAATTAATAGTTTATAGTTTTCATTTGAGTGCGTCACAAACGCGGTCAGGAAATGGAGCGGTTGATGCACCCATTGATACCTATTAATCTTGAACATATTCATAGTCAGCCTACTGACGTCCACTACTAAACATAGGTCTCTCTTAAGACATGCATACCTCTGTCTCGCAGAAGGTTAGGCAGCGATTACAGATCTCCATTTGTCTTCTTTCGTTTCACCTACGTTCATACATCTTTTCATGCATGATCTCCGGTGTCAAGTAATTTTCAAGCTACCTTCGTCAGGAAATCACCAATCTGGTCGATGTATTTCCTTCTGGGGCAACCTTTACTCTAATTCAGACATATTTCTCCCAAAATACTGTGAAAAATACCTCACTAATTCACCACAAATTAAACAAGGTAAGTACATAATAAGAACGGATTATTAAATGCTTACATTTTAAATCCTGGGTAATATTGATACTCTAACGTATCGATGATTGATAAATGATAACAATGTATAATGTAGGTGAGTAAGTAGGTAATTATTGCAACTTGTTAAAGCGACATTGGCAATACAAATATTGAGTCATCCATCACTCAAACGATCTTCTTGGTAGAGTAATAACAAACACATCTAACAAGAAAACAAAAAAAATATGCGGAAGAGAAAATATATACTATTCAACGAATGGAGGACTTCAGTCTATAAATATATATAATGATAAATATAGCGACAAAATAAATTATGCAAATTGTTATGAGAGAGAAAATTAGGCGACGGATAAAATTAGACCCATTTTTTCTGTGAACATGAGATAACACAGAAAAAATAATATGACGAAGCGATTTGTTTTTCTTACGTCAAATAAATAATAATAAAACGATTCTTGTACCAAGCTCAATGAAATATATAAATAACTACATTTTGATTCACGAAAAGTCTACAAAAAAATTACGTACTTTTTGGTTGAAAAAATAGAAATATGCCCGATATTATATAAAATATATTTTTCAATGTGCATTATTTTCTTAAATTAAAGTAATTATTATTTACTACGGCCCGTATTAACCTTATTATTAACAGATCTGTCCTCAAGTGACGTTTGATTCTCTACAATCGTGTAAACGAGTTTGAGTGTTTAGGTTCAATCGGCTATGTGTACTCATTATTGTTTGAAAATACGATCCTGAGAAACTTATTTGAATAGTCAGGCTACAACGTGCCAATCCCGTCTCCAAAGGGATCTTGCGTGAGATTATTTTATGTATAAAGAATTGACAAGCAACTATTTTTCTACTTCCGATTACGATGTTGGTACTGAATAGGACAATACAAAACGTTACGTCGCATAAAGCGGTTATTTGTTATCGGCGGTTGTTATCGGCACTCATGGAAACGTCTGGCCGGCTCGCCACAATCGATTTTAAACTTCTTCCCTACATATAATTGAATTGTTACACCAATGACGACGTGTCGAATGTAAAAGAACATGTATTAATTTCTTTATAATGTTGCCAATGCCCTGGACAAAGCAAATCTGCTTGCCTTATTTGCGGAATCTTCGATTCAAAATGTTGGTAACGCGGTACATCCGACAACGACTGGCTGTAGAGTGACGGTTATGCCCGAAATCCGCATTTGCCAAAAATCCAGTCATCTAGATCGCGCCTCAACCTGCCTCGTTGCGCGATCTAGATGTGAATAAAGCTAGTGGACCTAATGGTATTCCAGCCATAGTTCTGACATTCCAATGTGGGTTTTGATATGCCCCCTTTTAAAAGATTATCTAGGATGCGCAACGATATCACGGTGAAATTTCGCGAGGTAACCCATAAAAAGTCGATGATCTCGATTTTGGGAATACAATTAACATGTGCCTCTGTCTATCCCTCTACAGGACTTTAAGAATATATTTAATAATGTGTAATGTACAATGTACCAACCATCTGACTCATGGTCTACCGTTAAAGTACCACATTTGATTCACATTAAAGTTATCTTGATCTGTCTGTCTGGTGAGCGGAACTTTGACAAGAGGAATCATATATTTTCGCCGTGTCCTTGGTTCACCTACTTGAATACTTTTATGTACATCTTTTATGTTTTGCGACGCGATAAAACGTCATAAGGCGGCGAATTTTATCTCTCTCTTTCCGATTATTTGGATAAAGATAACTTCATTTTCTGCAAATTGGGTCGAGCGCATTCGTATGACGTTGTACGAATGTAACTTTTGCCATGTAGCCAATTTGAAATTCATCGGTGAGCTGTGTTACAACAACGTAGTTTAGTGATCGCCCGATGGCGACGCACGTTGGGAATGTAAACGGCTTGCCAGTTGGCAACGGACTGACGCTACTGCTGTCCGATGCTTTTTATCTTTTACTGATGTGTCGCGTCGCTTTTGTTTCCCATTTTGAAATCGGAAGCATTATCATCCAATTAAAAATAGTAGGTACAGTTGAGCCGCTGTTGGTGAGCAGATTTTGCCGCGGTTTCGGATAGCTTCGGTTATGGAATTATAATGTTTAATATCTAAATAACGGTCTAGATTTCGGTTTGCTGTTTATGTAATGAGGGTATTTTCCATCATCAACAAACTTTTCATACAAAAATATTGAATTAGTGACAACGTCAAACCAAGATGGAAATTTTCATATTTGTTTATGTATTTAAAATATGATTTTAAGAGCCTACCTCTGTTTTAACTCTCAGTGTGCTGAGCGCTATTTTAGTGACTGCCTACAATGTGAAACATTTCATCAGAATTTAGATTAGTCAGCTAACGGTTATGGTTTCAACTTCGCATACGTTTTTTATGTTATGGTCTTAGGTCACTGTTTCTCAAATTCGGTCAGCTCAACTCTATTAGTACCAATAATACCAGTTTTCAAACTGTACACAATTTATGCAGATGCTTTATTGAATGTTGTAGATAATTTCATTGACGATCAAATATTTATCTTAGCAATTGTATATTCCCTATTGTGGTGTCAAGTTTTCAATCAAAATTTTCGTTTCGCTGATAACATTATAAGTGTTAATTTTACTTGGGCTGTGTTCTGTTTGCTTTTCATTACCTACGCAAAACAATGTGACCCGATTTTTTCGTCGCATTGAATTCAATTCTCGGGAATTCTTAAGCGACTTGTTTGCATTAATTTATTCAAATAAAGGTACCTACTTATTATTATCAACCTACCTTTTAGTTAGCGATTCAAGTTATGTTGGTCATTTTGAAAGAAAGTCTTCCATCCGTTTTTTGGCCTATCATACAGCTATTTACATATCTACGCCTTAGCACTACGTATAAAATTGTTGATAATTCTTTAATAAAATAAGAACGTGTTTACATGCTGAGACGTGAACTTCCTATAAGTAGTAATACTGAGTAGTCACTATGCCGAGTTTTGATGACGTCACTAAAGTACTGAGCTTCAGTGTTACGCCTAATTCACGAAGAGCATAAAAGCATAACAGTCAACACAGCAGCGTCTGCGCCGGTGGCGGCGGCGGCGGCGGCGGTGGCTGAGTCGATCTCCATTACAGAATTGTTGTGTAAACTGTCTTTTCATCACATACTACTCACCCACGTATTTTCCTGCCACAAAGAATACACTGTCTTCCGCAAAGTTAATTCTGTCCGTTCCTAACGCAGAGATCTTATAGATTATTATAGTACTGTAATTCATAAAATTCATCTTTGCGTGTACATCGTCATAGTCTCTCGTGGAATTTAAAGAATATGTTGGTATAGGTGCTAGTGGCATGCAATTACACATACATATTGTTGTACAGTTCAAATTCTAGTTGTAAAACAAAAGCTGGCGTGGGTGTTTTGGCGTATTGTCACGTGACCATCTTACAGGCAGGCACGAGGTCGCGAGTCGCGTCCCGCGCCTCACTCCGCCCGCCCCGCCGCCGCCGCCGGCCGGCCGGATGACGTAAGCCAACCCCATGACCCACAAAAATAAACCGTAACGCCGAACAAATAAAGTCTAGTACGCCATAGCAAATCGCACAAGTCTGAAGCGCCACCGGCATCCGCGGTCGGTGGTGGTGCAGCGTGGTCACAGAACAATCGACTCATTAATGCATAATTGTGTTGCCACACTTCATTACACTTGAAAATCTAGTATAGGTATCGTGAAAAGAAAATTGTACATCGGTATGCGGAATGTGAAGATTGTAAATTTTATCGTGTAGGAGATGCAACGAACGAGGTTATGTTCGTTTAGTATTGAATGAGGTACTTTTATAAACTCATTTTCATCTATGACATAGAGGTCACTACTGTTTTCTGTGTAGATTGTCAATCAGAATGACAGATGATTGACAATCGACGTATGCATTGCATATTGCGTTAATATTGATTGTAGAGCAAATTTTTAATAAATTCAATTGAATATTGATTGAACTTGTTGCAAGAAGTTTCGGTCAAACAGGGTTTGATTGACATTCGACATAAAACACTCTAGCGTCACCTTTTGAGAAAATAGCAAACTAAATAAAAAAAAACCTAATTTAATGTTTGGATTTTTGTACTGGCAAGGTCTATCTGTATGAATTTCGTCCGGTATAGTGTGGGGTTATCACATTTTATAGTACCTAGATACTTGAATTTTTATACGTTATCTTGGTTTGTAGGTACCTACATAAATATATAATTATGTTGGTGCAATATTCAGCAAATGTTGAAGGTTTAAATGAAATGTGCACAACGCAAGTTACAAACTGACATGTGTATGTAATTTGAAGAAAAAAGAAACAACGGAATTATGCACAAGATGATATTTACAGGAAACCACACCAAAACAACATTACGACTAAAGTAAAAATAAAATAGTTAAGTAAAATAATAAAATAACGTACGTAATGTGTTGTACATATGTAGGTATATCACATTACGCACATGTTATACGGACTTTGACCAGAAAATTAACTATGTAACGCAAGAAACTAATGACGTATATTACTTTTAGTAATAAATTTACTATATAGCTATAGTTATTTACTATTTACCTTGGGGCGAAAAAGAACCACTAAAATTATACAGACTTGTGTCATGGATGCCATTGTCCAAACTGATCCAAATTTAAATAGGATCAAACGGGAAGCACCAACTTTAAAAAAAGAATCCACATCGGATAACTCAGTCAAAAGTTTTGGTAACAATGTAAAAAATACACCGACGAATTAAGAACCGCCTTTTTTTTTTGAGCTCGGTTAAAAATGTACATTATTACGAGTATTATCGTTAGATGTAAAGTTTACATAACGTTTTATACAAGGTAAAACGAAAATATTTACCATTTAACTCTTTACCATGTCTTTTTTAATTTAGGTTTTAGACTGTATTCCAATAGACTAAGTTTCGAAAACAAGTGGCATCTATATTCTGTGTCTCTGGTAAAGGGTTAATTTGAAGTCTACTAGTTCTTCTCTAGTTTTTGAAGACTTTACAGATTCCAATTCAGTAGGTGTTAAAGCTGTTGTTGATTAGAATAATAATATTCCGGGCGACCTCCCATATACACCCACTGTTGTAGTCCAGCTGGAAAATAATTATGCCAATAAAAGTATGGAGGATAATAGTATTCTGTTGAATGCTTCCAGCGGGATCAAAATTGGGAGCATGTCGCCACATCTCGGGACACTCTCTGAGATTCCTGACTCAAAACTGAGATAAGTTTATAATACCTTCTAAAGTATAACATTATATCGGACTGGGAATCGAACAGGTTGTGACCCTTGTTTCTCTACGTACGCTGAAAACACGTTCTACACTATACTAATATTATTTTTAAAATGGGAAATATTTTATTTTTAGGATGATTACGTGTAAAAAAACTCAATAACTACTCTATGAATATTGAAACTTATTTTCATTATCAGAATGCTACATTACCTAATGTTTCTATTTTATTTCCCGAAATTCCCTCGGGAACGGAATAAAACGTGAGTAACATCGCGCGAATCAGCTAGTGATAAAATAGTTAATCTTAGAATGTCCCCAAGGGGTCACTCTCGGGCACGGCCGTCCGGTCGCCATTGGTCCTACCTCTGTGATGCGAGTACATTCACATTATTAATTCCGTGAAAGAAAATTAAGCGTGACAGAGACAGAGTGCTGGAAAAACAATGACGTGCACACGCCGTCTGCAAATAACTAAATATTTTTTCAGTAGGTAGGTACTTTATGTTGGTATGAATGATGCATACATTTTCTCAGTACGTGAACACTTCTATTCCCAGAGTAGTCGCTGGGAGTTGGTAGGAGAGCATACAGGGCGAGTCTGAAATACTCTTAAACCGAAATCTACTGTGTTCGTAGACTTTTCTGCGCCCATTTGAGCAGATACCAAACAGCTGATTGCGCTTTTGGGTAAAGAGTCGATTCTTTCTTTAGTCCGGTACATGTTGCGTCGAATTCAGTCTTGTTCTGTATATCGACTTTGAACTAGCAAGAGGTCCTATCTGATCTTAAAAGTTCATGCAATTTTTAACACAAAAAGTACTATCTGACATAGTAATACTAATCAAACTCGTATCATACTGGCGGTTCAGATAGGACGTATTGCCAGTTCATAGTCGATAACTCTCTCTATCATCCCTCATCATTGTGAGGGAGAGATCAAGAGCATGTAATTCGCAAGGTACTTTTCTATGACATTCATTTGACAGATTTTGGTTTCTATTTCTGTCATTAATATTATATGTTTGTTTATACCGGGTATCGTGGCGAGAAATTAATTAACCATAATCATTCAAGCGTACGTTCGTTGTTTGCTCGACGTTTCGACATAGTTAGGTACACGTGGTTACGAGCGGAAGATACCGTGGTATAAAGATTTCACTTAATGTCATTGCGTATTTCTGTCATTAATATAACACTCTCCACACAAATAACGACTTTAATGACTGAAAAAAAAAAACAAATCTCCGTAAAATTATCTGAGATTTTCAGAGTCAGCTCGCGACCACGACACATGTATAGCTCGTGCATTTCATGAATGCGCGCGGGCCTTAGATGTGTGTGTGGCAGTTTTGTTCGTTTGAACTGTCAACTAGCGTGCCCATATACGACTCACACATCTAAGGCCCGCGCGCATTCATGAAATGCACGAACTGTAACTGTATCGAAACGTCGGGCAAATAACGAAGGTAAACTGAATGTTTGTCTTTGGTTAATTTCGCGCCGTGACACCCAGCTTAAACAATGAATATCAGATTTTTCTTTTGTCCACAACAAATTTGGATGCAGTGGTTTGACTTCTTAGGTTACATAAGTAAATATTGTCACGTTGAATCAAATTTTGTATTTAAAGTTTCTTTTTCAACAGTATCCGTTTAAAATCTACTGAACAGTTTAAACTAATTTCCTACGACATCGGTAAATATACACACCGACTGATGGGCATCCATTAGTTCCAATAAATAAATTTGTATTTCCATCTGCCAGCTGATCTATTTTTATAAACCTAGGAAGTTGAATTGGTCATAGTTAATCACGTTTAACATGACACGTACGATTCTAAGTACAAATATGTATTTTAATGTAAAAGGCAAGTAGAACTAGTGCAATTTACTCAGAGGACGTTTACCATAAGAGAACCAAGGTGGTTTATTTTTCTATAAATAGTTTAACGCAATGTCAAGAATAAACTGTGAACGTTATAATAATCATAATACAGTTGGAATTTTACTTAGTTTATAAACAAAGTCCACCGCACTGTTGCTGATGATATTATATCCTTGATTTCGCGAACAGGCATAATTGGTTCTGATTGGCTGTAAATTAGTTCAATTGAACATTTCATGTGTCATATTACCAAGTGTCAATTTGGCAGGTAGGTATGTGTGTCGTGCTCATTTCGGTGTATTTGGTCTCATGATTTGACGAGATTGATAAATTGGCAAATATTCATGCGAAAACTAGCTACGTTTGTAGCAATACTTCGATAAATATTACACATTCTAAAGCATTTTCTATAATCTTGTCTAAATTAGAAATTAATGATTAAACTGTATCAACGTGTCATCTTAGAATTCTAGGAACTGACCAAGCAGGTTTTCTTTGCTGTTCAGTCATAATTAATTATGGATAAGGAAATTAGACTACTATTATAATGAATTAATTACAATCAAGACGTTGCTTGTAGTTATCAAGTGGAAAGTTCAAGGAGAACCTGGAATATGTCTACGAGACACCAATTTTTTTTTCTATAAACCCATATCTGAAAGATCAGTTGAAAACAACCCGTTTTATTCATAGTAGTACCGTAATCGTAGTCTTTAATATAAGAAGAGCTGTTGCAAGTGCAAATTTTAGGATTACTTTTTCGGCAAAAATCTTTCTAAAAATCAAAAATCTCTTAATTCAATTGTCCCATTTACTGTGTAATTTTCTTCTACGCTTTAATGGGACACATTTTAAAACTTTAATTCTCTTTTGCACTTTATTTAGCATTTGACTTTTGATTTATTTTTATAGTATTCACGAGAAGAATCTCAGTTTCCTCAGTTAGGTTATGGGTAACTTCCTGTTAACATGGCTATGTCTATGACTATTAGACATTTTCAATTTGGTGTGTGTTTATTAAAGGTTCTTGTAATACTCTTTCGTCCATAAGTTTCCCTACGTATATTATGCATTCCTCACTATCAGCGGTAGACTTGGATACCTTTTTTTTTTGTGGTCTACGATGGTCTACTGCGCAATTGTTTAATATTAAGATCCGCTATCAATTTTCTACATGTACACCATGACTGAGCAAACATTGATAGATATACCATTACACACTCGTTTAGTTCACTGTTATTGTTTAATTGGATGCAAAAAAAAATAATGCACATAGACGGTGTGGTTAAGGAAAACAAACATAAGATACCGTGCATACACAACTGTGTAAGTTACTCTGTCATTTTGGGTCAGTAATCACAAGTGTTGGACACCCTCAGGCAAGGTCGACTGATGATATGCGCAAGATGGCTGACAGAAGCTGGATGAAAGAAGCCGAAAACAAATCACAGTGGTGTGCAAGTTGGTGGCCTTTGTCCAGCAGTTGACGATTATAGGCTGATGATGATGATGATGCATCTAAACTAGGTGAAAGGCAAGCGGAGATTCAGAAGACATCACGTCATTGTTCATGTGTTACTTTATGTATGTGTTTGCAAACTTGGTAGAACATTGTTGAACTGCTTTAGTTTTTGCTTCCGTCTTCACATCCATCGTGGTGTCGTGTTCAATACTAGCGGGAACACTTTCATCGTTTACTTTCACATACGAGCGAACTAAACCGCGAATATCCGTCAAACTCAACTCTTGGGGTTCTGTTGAAAGATTTATTACAAAATGGCGTGCTCGCGAGTTCGTTAACTTGCTCACGATGCTCACTTAATCACGTGACGTTGGGTGATAATGTGATGATGTTTTGTAGTTGCGGATTTGATACTTAGGGCTTTTACAAAGATATACAATATAAGCAATATCTTTATTGGAAAACATTGTGATCAGAAATCGGCTGTAGAGCTACCCCAATATTTACTATTGCAAAGTAAGTCAAGCAAGTTCATTATGCATTTATTACGTGCCACAACCCATAAGGCTTCAGTTTATATAATTATATTTTTGTTTTGTACAAAACATGGCAGCGTACTGAATCATGCGATCTATTACAGCTCTTCCATAGAGGGTATGACAATCAACATAAATTATGGGTCGAGAATAACGAAACAAAAAAGTAGGTAACTAATTTCTGCTCGTAGTTTACACTAAATCATCATCTATAAAATCAACTTAATCTGTGTTTGCAAATGTGTTATCTTTCGCAAAGTGTTTGTCAACGACTTTCGTAATTTCCTTTGAAATTCATGCGAACGCATTATTGTTTTGAGAGTTCATGATCAACGCTTAAGGCTTAGTTTTGTTGTCTTTCGAAATTCGCGAAAATACAGTGTGATATTTTCAGTGCTTGTCCAGTTCTATCAAAGGAAAATTACTTCGTATTAGGTATACCACTTTATAGAGTTGTATTAATTCAGAACATCCTGTGTATGTATAATAATGTTATCTATGTTGTTAAAGTGTTATAAAGTCATGATACATACCATAATTCAACGGAATGCCGTAGCAGTGTTTTCGCGAATGGAAGAATGACAAAAACATTCAATTTTCAAGTACTATGCAAGTGATCGGATTAGCCGTCTGAACAGCGGAAATTGTCATAAATATAACCAGTTCAAAGCGATCACCCATTCAATCTCTGATAGGAATGACATCTACTTAACCAAAATGACATCCTCGATTCGGGTACCTTATATTATGAACATTACATCATAATAGTGACTCTACATTTTTAAAATTGATAGGTACGTATCTGACGTATGTCGTTCACGTCATGAATTAAGTATTTAATTACGTTTGAACAATCAGCTATTTAAAGATCTAGTACAAACCGCGCATTGCGCAATGCGTACCTGTAACTATAACACTATGAATCACCATCGCAAAAAAGTCGTGTGATTTTTATACTGCCTATTTGAACACGAACTTTGAAACGTTTGTCAAGCACTGAGTACTGCTGAAGTAGCGTTTGTACCGTGTAGAGATTTTTTTTTCTGTAAATGAGCCACTTGAGTACCTACTCATTATTGTTGTATAAGCAGTTACACACTGAATTTTGACATTATTAAAAAAAAGACAAAACGTTGGGAATCTTTGTAACCGCTCTTGTGCGAATACCCCACATGCACAACCTTCCTAATACAAGTCTAAGTACCCGAGTTTGTTTAGTTTTTGTTATTGTAATATACTACAAAAGGACACTTTTTTTGCAAAAAAAAACTCGTTCCCATCAAAGACAAAAAAGAGTGTTAAACTACGTGAAAACCGCTCATACGCCTTTGTTACCATTAAATACGGTACATTATAATTTAGAGGGGTTAAATGCAATAATAATTAGACAGTAGGGTAGATAATCTTTTTAGGGTGTGTTCGTAGGACAATAGCGTCATGTTCACGGAATGCGAGCGGGTGCTAACGGCGGCGGCGACTGACAAAAGGGAGGGTACCTGCTTCCTTCCCGGAAAGAACAGTTTTGTAATCTGTAGCGAGCTAAAGCTTGTGTCATGACGGTCGCATTGCTGGAATACCAACACCACCAGGGGGTCATTACAACCGCCGCCAAACTGAAGGACAGGATTTGCATCATCGCCTTTCGCATCGTTGCTTTTTTATCGAAAATAATAATATAAGATCAAACGAATTTTCACAAAGTATAGTTCGATCGATATTACATGAGTCGCTTTATTCTGAAGATACATGCATAAAAATAACTAAAGTGCATAGCAATTGTCTTGAGATTGGCGATTTTATGCGCATTACGTTGATGTGAAGTTACTTAGATTAGACATTTTTGATGTACAATTAAATACAGCCCCCTTTTTTAATTATTTCTTATAAGCAAGCGTTTGACCGCCATCCTGCCTCTTAAGTAGCATACTAGCTAACCCGGGCAAACATTCTTTTGCCAATATACATCATACTCATTATTCCCATATTATATAATCATTTGCAAAGGACCACATCAGTACCGATTAGCAAGCATGTAGAGTCGTAAAACATGGTATATTATAAATGTTTTCTAATATAATCAGATTTCTCATAATATCAGAAATAAGAAATCTTGTGTTATAAATACACTTGAAGCCTTTTAATCCCAAAGCGGGGTAGGCCGAGGCACTTGCAACGGTTCAACGAACGTATTTAACTCAAAGTGACAGGGAGTGAGCCCATCGCCGTTTACAGGGTTCACACACCTTGTGGTGTGCGGGTTTCATCACGATGTTGTCCTTCACCGTACGAGCGTTGCGTTGCATACATAGGCTCTGAAAAATAGTCTCATTGGTATACGTCCAGTAGCCGGACTGGAACCCGCGACCTCCCTAACCTACAAGTTAAGTATCCGACCAACTGGGCCACAGACGTGAAATGTTGATGCAAAATTATTGTAGGAAAAACGAATGAAAGGGCTTTGACGAAACTGAAAACATTCATTTTGTTTTCCGGAATTCCCACGGAAACCGAACAAACCTCGAGTAATATGGCGGAGGAGAATTAGTTAGTAATAAATATGTATGTATATAAACATTATGAAAGACTAGCACAAGCATCAATCGTGATAGTCTTCATTGAGGAAAATCTGCATACTAACATATCTACATATAATATTAATCTAAGTATGATCGTAGGACATGTTTGCGGTGGAAATCCATGATGTGAATGTCCATAAAATAAAATAAATAATGATCTATTACAGTCGATTATGATATCACTATTGTGATCATGTAGGTAATACTACGGTAAGTTAGAGAATACATATCATACAAGGTTGTCATAAAAAAAGATGATACGCCAGCTTTATTGTAAATAGAAAGTTGTATCGATGTAGAAAATAAATATGAAATAATTTAGCATACACTGCCTATCAAGCGATGTGGAACATTTTTCATAAGGTAAGCAAGCATCGTGGTAGGAAATGAAAAATTTTCTAAAAAAAAAACAACCTGTCAAGATAGTAGGGAAACGAAAGAGTAGCAAATATGTCTCTTATACTTTAAAAAAAAAAGAAACCTGTTCAGAAGCTCCTTATTTCATCGTATTTCGGGAAGCCAATAGCGATCTTCTTGTAAGGTAGCTTCGTCGCTACTACCTACATATGTACATCGTCCTGTATGCTATTGATGTTTACACTAATATAATGTTGACTAACGACTGCGGTAAAGTATAAAACAATACTGATATGCATGAAAAATAAAACATTACAAGTGTGCTAAACAAAAGGTACCAAAATGACGATGTGAAAATCTTCATGATAAAAACATGTGTCATTGAATGAACATCATTGAAAAATGACATTTAGTTCTGAAGCACGAAGGGTTGGATTTCAACAACTACGTTTGTGACGAGCACTGTTTGACACACACACATTTAAGATACATAACGATATTTTTAAAAGGTAAATTCAAGAAAATATAAAACACTATTTATTGACACAGATGAGACTTTATTATAACGAACATAAAGTTATTTGTAATATTGGAGAAAGAACTTCTGAGAAAACAAAAAAACTTTCTAAGACTAAACACATGAATGTAGAGACTCAGATTTGAGACACGTTATAACAAATAACAGTTCAAATATTATGAAACTCTTGATGTTCATATAAAATGTGATATATTATCATACTAAAGTAAGGCTCAAAGTAAATAAATATGTTGATTCGAACGACGAACATTAAAGTACTTTGATTCTGTATAAATGGAGGAAACGTCATATAATGTTTCTTTCAAAGGAAGTCAACAGATGTTTTTAATTTCTTGGACAAGCATTAATAATAGAGAAACTTTTGTAGGACCATCAGTTTATATGAATTAAGGCCTAGATAACGTACTAAGTAGATACGTAGGTTTGAGAAACGTACGTAAACGTTTTCAGGAATGGACGAGGACGTTGCGGTATACAAAGTAGGTACCATACATAATAAAATAAATTCCACAGTCAAAGGAGAGATTGTGGACGTAGTCTCGCTAACCGTCATCGTGGTGGTTGGGAGCTGTGATAACCCCTCGTAACCTGGGCCATGTTGTACTCAGTAGCTTTATTACATTTTTAATCTTAGCAGCTGTGATTTCCAGGACAATGTTGCCATGTACAATGAAAAGTATTCCCGTCATATGTTCCCGCGGTTTTTCAAAAGATAACAACCCCATTCTAATTGTACATTTGGTTACAGTATTTAAAAGAAATCTTCGCTCAAGTATGCATAGTTAGACGTGTCAGTCTATACTTGTTGCCGGATATTAAGCAAATGCGTCATTAAAAGTTAGTGGGAGAGACATCGAAACACGTGTGAATGGCGTAAATGATACAGTTATTGTATAATACATCTTTACATACATTTTCCGAAATAGATTGCTGAAGAATTGGCAAATAACCGAGTTGCCGGCACCAAGGCTGAAGTGTATTTCAAATAAAAATCTGTAATTGAGGTTAGCAAAAGAAAACATATTCCACTTACCACATAGTGCAGTCCCATATTCCTTCCAATGTGAACGAGTCTTCGATGTCATCGCTGATCAATGTATTTAACTTATTTGCAAACTGGGAGTTTTGGAATGAGATTTTCTTGAGCACGGGCCTATCAGTTAACTTGTATAAACAGACTATATATTACTACACGAATAAAAATACATAATTGAAATATATAAATATGTAGAGAAGAAAAAAAATACTAAATTAATATCACAATAATATAGAATCGAACTAAAATTAAATTTGGGTTTAAAGATTAAAACGTTATAACTTGTAAGGCTTCATTTTGAAAGGTTATGTGTTGGCTGGCTGGCTCATGGTGCGAGGAAGGACGGCGCGGGCGGACGATCGTGTCGGCGCGGCGGCAACGAGCGAATGACTGATTCACTGAATGAAAAGATCCGATCTCGGGAATGAACGTATCGCAACGCGACGAACGAAACGGAATGAGGTAAAACAGCGCGGGCGCATGCTTTTGCTTCTCGGTTATCGCACAGCGGTCGGTGTGTTGTTTGCTTTAATAGCTCTTATTGAGATAAGGGGAAGGTCTACATCAGCGGAAGTGTGAGATGGTCCGAGCTGCACGCCATCAATTCGGCGGACTCCACGCTGCCGTGTGTGACGAGTGGAACGACCGTGTGTCTCAATGTTTAGAGAAACATATTTTTAGATAGGTCATCCGAAAATATAACTATCCAACTAGTCGAACTCTCTGCCGAGACAACGGCTGTAAGGTTTTTGGCAATGGAATTGAATGTATGCATTGACGTGACTACACCCAGTAAAAAAAAAGGAACAAATGTAACATAGTAGTATGACGTCGACGTTTGAAGTCACTGAATAAACCATACAAAACAAGTAGTAATAAAAAGAAACGCAAGACAATAAAATCGCACTGTAAAGCCAACAAGTGAACACAATCCAGTTCGAAAACCAGCAGTTATTACAATAAAAGCTCAAAGTACCTGTTTATATTGAAACACTTCTTCTGTGATTAGCTAAGCCTTAAAATTCGTAGTAGAGCTTCTTAAAAAGAAAGCTTACTCTATAATGCAGACTAAAACCATTTTTCATCCAACACAGACTTGACAAGTCAAAAGAAGTAACTTTTCAATAATTTACATTTTACATATTGGTTCACGTACACAAATGTTCACTGAATTTCCACAGATAGGACAATATATAGAGTCCACAATGCGCCCGCTGCGACTGTACCAGATGTGGACTTACTGCACAATCGTTTTACATTTTTATATCACTTTATATGACAACTGATGATTATTCAAAGCAATAACCATTGGTTTAAAGATATACGACATCTGTTGATATAAATATTAGCTATTGACTTTTGTCGGTTTATTCACACTAAGGCATGGAACATATTTGTTTTTTTTGACATTACCTAGGTACAATCTTTATTATTATGAACTTATATTTTTGTCGGTATAATATTTGTATAGGTACCTACCAACCTATTGTATGACACTGTATTTGGTTTGCATTTTTTTCTTACGTCTGTAAGTTTGTGATATCAACTGTTGCTAGGTATGTTTTATTAGGTTATCGGTTACTGAAAGGACATTTCCGTTTTACCTCAATTTCGAGTGACAATGAACTAGGGCATTCGGTACATATTTTTTGTCTAACCTATAATAGTACGTACTACTTCAAAATATGAATTTGTTGCCACTAAGAACTTACTTTAATTTGCATCTATTCAAAATACATTTAATGCTGAGCGAGTGAGTCAGGAGCGTTGCTGAAGATAGGAATGCGTCTCAGCACCTCAGAGGTGCCTTATAGTTCCAATAAAGTAAGAATAATTAACGGTATTAAAATTCACAGAAAAAGTCCTTTTACATTCACAGAAATATTGTATTACCCTATCCTTTTACATGACAATTAAATTATAAACAATATTTTTTAATAATTAATCACGCAATGTGTTGCTAAGCGCAATTTAGAACGGCCCTTATTGGTTATACCGAACTCCGATCCGACCGAACCCGACCAATGTTGCTAATTTAGTACCTATTCTTTGAATTTAAGGTCTCCCACGGAGAGGAGAAAATAGAAGAGATTCTTTGAAAACTAAAAAATCAGCAATACCTTATTCCTATATAAACGACTCCTAATAAAAACCACTAAAGGGTTTTTGACTTGGTGGGTACATACCTTATAACCTATATAAACAACTCCTAATAGGGGTTTTTGACTTGGTGGGTACATACAATTATAACCTGGATTAGGACAGATTTAAATTAGATTTCCCGAGATCTCCACTGGCACAGCTAGTAAATTTATAATGGTACATAGGAATTATTTCTCATTTTGAAGCTCTGGGATTTACGAGAAGGACTTAAGAAGAGTAAATATTCCTCTTTATCTAGTCCATCTTTGTCACCCACTCATATCCGTCTAGAGATTTTGCTTTAAATTGAATACCTAGCAGGAGTCAAGAGAAGTGGGCAGTGGCCGTAGAGAACAATGTTTAGCACTGAAAAAAGAAGAAACGTTACTTTTGTCTGAACGTAATGAGAAGAGAGGAAAGTCATTTCACATAGTCTGTGATCGGAAGTGGAAATATGCACACGTTATGTCAAATTATTATATGAATAGACTTAAGTTCAATGCCTACATGTATGCATACTTATATAAAACTATGACGTATTATTCATAGTATGATTTCGTTACTAAAATTACATAGAATCCATGTAATAACGCGTGAGTTAGTTACTACCTTTATTACCTACAGCAATGTATATAGGCACAGTGAATTTGTTTACTTTTAATGGAAATTTATAGATTAAAAATATGGATATAACGCGTAATATTTCTTACCTAAATTTATATAAGAAATACACACTAATACACATAATATGTTTTACGTCATAGGTTTTAGAATGGTCTGGCGTATAAAGTGAGGCGCGAACCAAAGGTTCGGCGGATTCGGATGGACGTGAACCTACCAAGTTTTCATTGCCTCTGCCTGCCCCGCCGGGATATACGTGCAGTGTGTAGAGATATATAGTAGATGAACAGTAGTAGGTAACAAACATTATTGTATATAGAATAACTTTCATTGTAACTTTTATATTGCTTAATGTAAAAATAAATAATAATATACTTACGTAATCTCTTCTTCATAAAAATGGATTACTTTTGTACTAATATGATAACCCTACTACTGCAATGTCACTTGTTCATTTTCTAAGAAATAATAAATAATGGACATACCTGTTATATCCTGTTATTTTCAATGAGCGTATGTGGCCCAGTGGTTGTATACATGGGCTCGCAATCGGGAGGTCTTGTATTTGAGAGCGGTTATACTACCAGGGTACCGTTTTTATTGCCCATGTACGCAACGCTGGTACGGTGAAAGAAAACATCGTAATGAAACCCGCATACCACGAGGTGTGTAAAAATTATAACAGCGATACGCTCAACTCCTATCTCGTAGGATTAAATAACTTTCGTGAACCGTGGGCATTTGCCTAGCAAATGGCTCTGCCTACCATGCTTTGGGTTATATTCCTACGTACCTATACATTTTTTTAAGTGCAAGTTTCTGATATGTAAAATGTGAGATGTGCGCTACGTTTGTTATTCTTTCACGGAAAAAGTACTGAACGGATTTTGACGACAGAGAGAAGAAGTGAGGAGAGATTTTACCCTTAAAATGTTACCTGAATAAAGTCACAATTGTCCTTGGTAGCGCTCGTTAGCTGTACAGTTTCGATGTATCGAAGCGAGAATAAAACGAGACAACTATATTATGATAAACATGCAGGAGTGAAAGAACAAGAGATATGTATCTTCTGTACTTTACGGCGTAGCAGGGTATTGTATTTACTTCTGGATCCAAACTGTCACTTTTACTACCAAACCGACAGTTTGGATCCAGAAGTACATACAGACATAGGCTTTAAAGACACTCCGCCCTTTGTAGTGATAACAATAAAACTTCTATTGGCCAAACAGTGTCAACGCACGTGTTAAAAAATCAAACAGCTTGCCACCAGCTTTCTAACGGCAGTGCGCTCCATCGTAGACAAACATCGCTGCTTTACATCGGGCAGGATGGTGGTCAAATGCTTGTTCACATTGCATTTAAAAAGTTTCCGCGGCAATTAGATTCACAAGCCAAATAAAAAAAATCGGAAAACGACCTTAGCTCAATAATCAATTGTATTCCTGATATACACCTGCATCTTAGAAGAAATGCAGGTAAACAATTGAACCGCTGCATTTTTTTTTATTCTGAAAATAGCACGGTACAGTACGAGTACAATATGCATTAATACCTCTATAATGTAAACGAATTAATATATTGTATGTAATCTTTTTATTTTATTTTCTTATCATAGTTCAAAGTTTGAGGTTTATGTTTTATACACGTCTTTTTATGTTTTATACAATCTGTAGGTACAAAAGTTGAATTAATTTTGATCGATACATCGTCAGGAAAGACAATTGTTTTTATGACAATTGACGGCTATAGTTAATTTTAAAGAAGAATTCGCTAGAATAAAGTTAAAATCAGCTGCAAAGGATGTTTCTGTTTTCTGTTACAAAATTCACGGACAGCGGAGGGAAATCTGATGACGGTAATCGAAACGAGTGCGAATTTACGAATTAATTACGAATTAATATAGTACTTTTACGTATTCTGGTCGGATTCGGATCGGACGTAGTGCGCTCTTAGAGATGCATGCTATTTTGTTTTGCCAGTCCGATTAGTCAGCCAGTGAGCCAGCACGATCGTTGGGATAAATGAGTTCTCGAGTGGAGATCGCGTCTCGGCACACGGAGTGTAGGATGCCCTCAGGCAAGGTGGACTGATGATTTGCGAAAGATGGCTGGCAGAAGCTGAATTCGAGAAGCCGAAAATAAATATATATAAATAATAAAGAGCGGCATGCAATTGGAGATGCCTATGTTCAGCAGTGATGGTGACTAAATGAAACTCTTGAATGACCAGTGCTTCAAAATTTAGTATGAGAAAAACGAATAGTAGAAAGTTACGACACAACTAGAAGATGGTACATACGGATGGCAAATGTACATAAACTTTTAGCCAACATTTTGTTCTCATATCCAAAGTCAAAGTATCTACATAGTAATAATAAAAAATGTCGTTTGTGAAGTCCTAATCCAGGTTATATTTTTTTTCGCCACCGAGTTATGTCAAAATCCGTTGAGTAGATGTTCTGTTGAGAAAAAACAAAAATCACAATCACATCACAACTCACATTTCACATAATCACTAATTTTCCCATTTGTAATATAGCATGTACCAAGTAGTACACAGGAAATATGTAATTATTAAAGTAAAACTGTCACTTCTATAGCCAGGTAAGTCCGTGTGCCGCCGTCGGCGTACGTACATGTGTAGATACATACATACGTACACAGGGAACTTGGCCAAATTAGTTTTGGCCGTCGCCACTGAAAATCTGGTTTTAATGCTAATAATGTTTATTTTTTACCGTGCCTATATATGTGAGATTTGTACTTGCTTTTAGACCCTCTGCTGTACAGTAAAGGACTCTCGGAGATAATCACTACCGGATTTTTTTAAATGGCTGGGTCTTTTCAAAAGGGCGAAACTATATGAAAATATTGATGAGATAAGATGTTTTATCTTGTATACCTTGACTGTAACAACGCACAAAAGAAACACATGTCCAGACGATAAAAATAGTCCCAACAACAAAATAGCGTGAATGGCAGCAATGCTTCGCAACATAATCATGTTCCGGTAAATCATAGGAACAAACTCAAAACCGTCCAAGCCCTATCTGTCTCTCGGTACGGGGCATTCTTGGGAGATATGCGTATTTTCATGCTCATGCGCATGCCTCTTTTTAGCGCTCACGTTTTCTTAACTCCATTATCTTCACAAAAAAAATATATATATCCCATCCCATCCCTTCCCTGTTTTCTTGCCAACTCACCCCCTTTCATTCCCCGTCATTAGCAATCACATTATGAATACTTACAGACTTCGTCGACGGCGTCGGGTTGTCGTAGAGTATTTCAGTTGAGTATTGCGAATCAAGATCGTCGATACTGGCTATATTTGATTTTATTATTTCAGTACCCTAAAGTCCTTTTCTGTAGGAATGCATGCTTCAGCATGTAATTAACTATCTTATCAATAAAGATATTGAGTATCTTCTTTTTGTTGACTAGCGTTCGGTAGCGTCAGACTTCTACTGACTAAAACTCCCGCACTTGGGCAACGAGAGGATACTGCAGGAGGCTGATTCTGCTAAGGGCTCGGAAGGGCTACCCGATAGGGTAGAGGGGAGGTATCCCCACGTCCAAGTTTCGTCAAAATCCGTTTATTAGTTTTTCCTTGAAGAAGTAAAACATATTACACATACATATTACAGATAGCCATATTACATTTCACTTACCACAAACGTTCTCATTTACAATTATTATAATATGTTGTCGGTGGTTTTTCATAGTCGCACAGCCCATCATGCTGTGTGGTGACGGGGAATAGAATACATGGGTCACCACTCCGGCCCAACGTTTTCCGTCATGGGGTCGTAAAAGGCGACCGAGGGAGCTCACCAGAGAACGGGCAGCAGCCCTCTCTATGAGTTAAACTACAACAGCTCTGCGATCGGCAACATGCCTGCCAAGCGTGGCAATTATTAGCATTTCACCCCTAATGACTGTCATCATTGGGGAGGTCCTCGTCCAGCAGTGGACGTTATGTGGCTGATGATGATGAAGTCCATCAGGTACTAGCAGAAAATAATTACTGTGGATACGAACCCCAACGTCACAGCCGAGACAGTTGCGTTAAAGGTGCACTAAACATGACGTTTTTGGTTTTTGTAATTTTTATTTTTTTAATGCTATGTTCTTGTGTGTTCACATCTATGAATAAGGGTTTTCTTTCTTTTTATCTTTCGATCGTCAGACTGTGTTCAGTTTTCGGATGCAACGCTTAGAATCTTGGCGCATCTTTTAAATAAACAATATTTGTGTCGATAACAACGATGGGTTAGCCGGAACCGCGGTTTTAAGGAAAAAATATTGAATTTACTTTCACGCCGGCACCAGCCGGGTCAAAATCCTCACACGCTTTAGATTTATCACTTGGGATTTGCCCAATTTTAAACTAAAGTCAACTATATTATCTAACGTTTTTACTACCACGGAAGTTTGTAAAGAGACTTGACATTGATTAAGTATTTGCCATCTACTCACACCTGCTCTATCACCCATTACGTGAAGACTTATCTAAAATTACATGTTACCACGGACGGACAATTTTATGATTAACTACTATAGGAACCACCGTTAAACGAAGACGTATGTTCCGAACGCTTTAGGAAAAATAGGAAATACATTAGTTGTTATTATTTAAATATTTGTGGCCATTGGAGTAGTAGTAGTGCTATTTGAGGATTTGTATATGGCAAACCGTCTCAGAATTCTGCCAAAGTCATAAGTCAATCAAACTTGTCATGCTGCAGAACGGGATAAACGCCAAAAGCAAACTAAAAGTATCAAAATTGTTGTATGATTAAAACCAGCAGCGCAACCATTCAGCCGTCTTGAAAAAAATTGGCTAGTTTCCTAGGCTAGCGAGGAGAAACTTTGGTGAGAACGTCATCTTCCATCGAAAAATGATGGTCTGTGTTTATGGTCCATCTACCGGTAAACTACCCGATTTTTTGTTTTAACTCGAGAAAAGATAACGGGGTCTACACCGAAGAAGTAAAGGGCTTCTGGTTAAAGGGTACCTATTTCTAAATCATTGTGTATGGTTTGAGCGCTTCGAATCTACAACTTAATTGCTGATTACTTATGAAGGAACACTTGACATGTTGTGCCAACGTCTATCTAGTTCACTTCTGTCCTGAAATAAGGGTTTAATGATAATTCACAATTCTCCGAAGTAGCCTTTAAAGTTATGTGTAACTATATTAATGGAATACCTGCAGGCATAATATTAGTTTTACGTCCAAGGCCAGTGTGGTACAAAGAAACTACTGACAGAGACACCGGATGCAGTTGAAAGGAAAAAAAAATATCCCCGTGCGAACTATAAATAGACCATACATCATATACGATGATAATCATGTGTAATTTAAAATAATTGTTCTATTTATACAAACGATCCATTGAAATAACGAAGATTTTATCAGCACAATGAGCCACACACGAGCCTGATCATTTTGCTTTTGCATATTTAAGTTACACGTTGCATTCAGTTTCAGTTCCTGTTCCAATTTCCTGGGAATTTCAGGATAAAATAATTAATTTAGCATCTTTTACCATTGAAGAATTACGGAAGTCCGTCCTGTTGTTTTGGAGTTGGTTAGGGTCAAACATCCAAAAATATCAAATAAAAACTCCTCTGTTACAATATTAGTTTAAGATAAAATGATAACACCTTCATCATGGAAAGACAATGGCCCGTATTCCGAAACGTGAACTAAGCACTAGTAAGGTAAGTTTTATTATCTGTCTCACTCTAATGGCAAGTGTCATAAAGAGACAAATTCGTTTCAAGTTGGTATTACATTAGAGATAGAATATGGGCCTAAGTCTTCTCATCCCCTAAAATTCTGAAAAATATATTTCCTCTCACGTGTTTTTTTCGAACTTTACAAATGACCGTGAATGTGGACTTCGTGTTCATTTAGTCACGGAGCAATGGCTGCTTATCTCTCATGAAAATAGTTTTGATGTTGGTACAGTACGTAACTATTAGTAGGTACATACATGATACCAGCGTGGATGCCCCGCGATTTCATTCGCGCAGTTTCAGTATAAATTTATGTTTAAAAATACTACCACCAAGTATTAGAACCATAACTCCAATATTATCATTATTCTCATATTAACTTCTACCTTCTCCCCGTTTTACCCCCCTTACGGTATGACTTTTGGAGAATCTTTTCTTATCTCACGTAAACATCATAAAAATGACCCCTATGCAAAATTTCAGCTTTCCAAGGTCTAAGGTGGGTGTTGATGAATCAGCGATGAATGAATCAATCAGGACTTTTATATATAGTTACGTTTTATATATATTATAGATTAAAATTTTCTATAGAGCCTTTATTTTTTTTCTTGATGTAAGAGTCGTGCTACTTTCCTAATCTAGTAATTTATAATCGATCTAAGGCAAATTATATTAATACAAATTCAGTAAATAAACGTATCGTATATCAGTCCTCTGATCGTGAAAAGTCACTGTTTTTGATAATGTACACCGTATGTACGCTAAAACGTATGTATGTATTTAAGAAAGTACACAATATAGTTGTAAAACTACATTTAGAAAACGTATAATCGTATATCGTCTTCGCCTTCGGAATGATGCCAAAAATTATGGAAAGAAGAAATCACAGAGAAACTGGCAAATTATCTGATGCCGATTTGAGAACCATCGCTATTATATTGCTTCTAAACAAGAAACGTGTCCGAATTCCGATAATAACTATTTCCTAGAGAACGATGCATTTTTACATTTTCTTGTGCAATACTTCTGTTGAAGACTCGCGTTTTAAATGCAACATTTTTTGTGAGTCTTTCAGTCTTCTCATCTACCTTACTTGGTTTGGGTCAAATTATGTTGGTGGTTTGGTTGGTCTAGCCGTTCATGAGTTGACGACTGTACGTCCGACAACGATACGAGTAGCACACACACACACATGCCTGTAACAAAACGCGTCATAATACAACACACATGCACACGTGATACTATCTGTTTTCGTATTAAGCTGGTTGCACAATAGAAATGTGTCCTCTTGGAAAAGTACTTACTAAAAACTGAAAAGAGTCTTGCTCGTTGGGTTGCGCTATGCTATCTATATTAAGTCTATATTTAATACTATAAATGCGGAAGTAACTCGCAGTAATCTGTCTGACTCGCTTCCACGCCAAAACTACTGAACCGATTTAAATGAAAATTGGTATACATAGTGTAAAAGGACCCCGAGATGATGATGAACTTCCCATACAAAATGTCATCTCCCGTGGCAAATATTTGTCTATTTTGTATGGAGATGTTTTTTTTTGCGTTTCCCTTTGCGCATTGTTGTCATAATAAAAGTTGTTCATATTGAAGAGCCCAATGTTTCTGAGACCATTGCTCGGGGTCATTTACACGCAGTACAGATAGTTCAGAAGGCCTGGAAAAGGACTATTGAAGGCTACTTTTCATCCTTATACTGTGAGTCGCTAAATAGATAGTGTTATAGTTTGAAATTACGCGAAGGGAATCGCGGGGAGTCCATTCAATACATAACAGGTTGTGTGCACTCTTCAGTAGGTACAAATTTCCGCACGAAGTTTCCCTTTATAAATAATCATTTTTTTTATTGCGAGACGAACATCGCATTATCAATACAAAGTAAAACAAAGTCGCCTCACGCTGTCTGTCCCTATGTATGATATCTTTAAAACATTTTGGAACGAAAAAAAGTACCGAAATATTGGAAAAATCCCAAAATTTCTGTTTTTGTTTTGTTTAGTGATTTTTTCTCACAAATTTTAATACAAGGAAAAGCACGTGAGAAAAATGGCACGTTGTCAAGTTTATTGATATGTATTATGTTATGATTATGCACCTCCCCTATAATGTAAAATGAGTAAATGTGTGGTATGCATGTTTAAATGTGTTGTACCCATGTGTGCGATTTTTTATAGCTTGTGTGTGTATGTGTGTGTTTGTGTAAACGTAGAGATGTTACTTGTTTGTGAGCTTTAACTTTAACGTTAGTGTGCAGAGAAAACACGTGGTCGGGCCAAACTGCAATTATGTTTGACATTAATTGCTTATCAATGTCATTTAATTTTAACAAGTACACAATTATTTTAACAATAGCATTGCGCTAGCACGTTTTCATTTATCGTAACGTGAATACGTCTACTGAATTCTCTTGTAAAATAATCGTTATTGATAGGTACGAGGGATATTCGACCTTCATGGATTATTGCGTTATTGGCTAATAATATCTTCGTTATCACCACTGTCCTTATAATTTGCCTATTTGATCCTAAATTGCCACGCTACAGTAATTACTTACTTTACCTAAGAGAAGTAATTATGATAAACGTCATCTGACGGAATCTTCCTCTTTGTTCTGTTCTCTGGGGTTTGTTTGCCGCCTCCTAAATAATGATATAGTGATTGAACTGAGGCATTTGTTCTGTGTGTCTGGGTGTTTTATTAAAAGTATGTTGTTCACCAAAATAGGTGAACAATGCAGCTCATTAATCCCAAGGGTCCCGACTCGATTCCAATAATAAAACACAAGTTTGAGTGCAAGAGAGAGTACGTATATTTGAATTGTCAAAACATACGGCTTATATACAATGCATTTGAATGCACAATTCTTGTGTCATTCTGGAGTACACCTAGCGTCATCTAATGTGCTTTCAGAACTACAAAAATTATTTACAAAACACAACCTTTATCATAGGTGTAGAATACCTTCGATGGGAAAAGTCAATGATGGAAATTTCTTCTACACTTACAAAGCATATGTGATTTGTTCTTCAAAAACCTATTGAAAAATCTTACTCAGCATTTCAAACGCTCAGTAACCAAAAGGATTTTAGCATTATTTGACGTTTAAAAATCGTCATTTATAAAACTTCCGTAAGGGCACTGATCCAACGTCGATTTACAAGACTTATTGTTATTTTTAAATACACTTCACTTCGTGTAGGCACACATACACTTTAATCCCAAAGGAATTGGTCCCATGTAGGAAGGGGCACTTGCTAAGTAAATGCGGTTCACCAAGCGTATTTAACACAACATAGGCATAGCCGTTCAAAAACGAAGTGTGAACAAACAATAAAGACCAAGTTCTTGAGTGAGGGGATGAGAGAGAGAAGGAGGAAGAGAAGGAGGGAGAGAAAGAGGGAATTTATTTGCATCGCAAAAAAAAAACAGTTTTCGCCGATCGATTGTACACAATTCGATGATTTCTGTTATGCACAGTAATCTGACAGAGATCACACATACACATAATTATGAAGAATATGTTTCCGGTTTTCATTGTCATACTGAAAAAAAATGGCGAGCGGCATGATAGTCTAGAAAAAATTATTGTCTCGAGAGTAAGCGACACAACGCTACACCATTTTAATACTTTCAGAGACAGGTCCCGCCAGCGCCCGTTAGGCGCGATGACAGTAAAAGTTCTATTATCTCAATTTCACTGTCCACGAAAGTGTAAGGATAAACCAATGATTAGAATATGTCCAATGTCATAATGATGGCGTTAAGTAAAATATATCTGCGGTTTTATCTGCACATTTCTACCAAATACAGCAAAAAATAGGCAAGGGACATTCTTGATGAAATGTTATGTTATTAATTTCTAATTGTTGCTGTTGTAGGAATATTATAATATTAGCTGATCTGGCAAACGTTGTTTTTTTAATTAACCTACACCTAATAACGGTGTCGGAGACATACGGTCTGAGTGTAACAGAACGAGCGGGCCGTGGTAGGTGGGAGCTCCCCACCATCTCAACTGCGACCCACCACCGCCGGTTCCGGCGGATTACCTTTGCTGTTCATTTCTGAGCTCAACCAACACTGTTTTGTTTCCCTGCTATTATATGTAAGTATTATACATATACACTTTCCTCTAAAATCACTGTCTATGAAAGAAAACAGCATCAAAATCCCTTGGGTAGTTTTAAAGATCTAATCATACATAGGCACAGACAGCGGGAGGCTGACTTTGTTTTATACTATGTATGGATGATGCGATGTTCGTTTCGTCAACATCATTATCATCAGCCCAAACTTGTCCACTGCTGGACATAGGCCTGTCCAATTGCACGCCACTGTGATCTGTTTTCGGCTTCTCGCATCCAGCTTCT
>SJJU01070428.1:0-20792 GCA_012932125.1 Conopomorpha cramerella
AACCGATGACCGTTGGGGAAAACGAGTTCTCGAGTGGAGACCGCGTCTCGGCAAACGGAGTGTAGGACGCCCTCAGGCAAGGTGGACTGATGATATACGCAAGATGATGGCTGGCAGAAGCTGGATGCGAGAAGCCGAAAACAGATCACAGTGGCGTGCAATTGGAGAGGTCTATGTCCAGCAGTGGACAAGTATGGGCTGATGATGATGATGATTGTGAAACTAAAAACTGCTAAAATGTTTAATGTTGCCAAGTGTTACTTTCTAGGCGTAGGTCTATTTATATGATAAAACTAGCTGTACCCGCCGACTCCGTCCGCGCGGCATAGCGTCTTCGGGTAGCAGTTTTAATAATTAAGGAAATATTTCACAAATATGAAACATATATGTATATATCTAAATGAAAAAAAAAATATATAAGTAAATATATCTCGTTGTCTGATTTCCATAACACAAGTGCTTTAGCTACTTAACATGGGATGAAGGCAATGTGTGTGTTGTTGTAAAAATATTTATTTATACTCTGTTTCATTATGTAAATACTGTCGTTTTTGGCACTAAGATTCATTTTGTCTCATTTGGTTTGAGCATATACATGGCGGGGCCCACAACACGGGCCGAAAATCCAAACATAAGCATTTAACATTGCCAGCAATCACGCAGAAGTGGTCAAAAGTTTTCAAAATGATTACTTAAAAATGCATCATCCCTAACAAAATTAATCCTACCAACAATGGACAGCAAACATTTAGTAACAACTGCTCCCTTCACTATCGTAATATGTTGTTATGCCCCCGTACCACGACACATAACGATTCCTAAGCGATGATAGTGTATTATTCATTGAATATACACCCATTTTATTTCAAAACTACAAAGTTTGTACTATTAGGACCACTTTAGAATAATGTTAAATAGCCAAAAGTATCTTGGTTTAAGTCCTCGGCCCGTGTTGTGGGCCCCACCCTGTATAGAGGATGGATGAAGGATAGCGGAAGGTAGCATGGTAGTACCTACTACAAACCGGAGATTATTTGCTGTCAAATTAGTCTTTTTTTCCGAAAAAACAGACTACTTACTTTTTTTTTAATGAAACGCGCACAGACATTATAACTCAATATTGTTCACCGGGTGTATAGGCGCGAATATAACCAAAGACAAGCTCGAGCTTACCTTTGTGGACCAGTGGGCTCCACTCGTGACCACGACGCATGCAACTGCGTCAAAACGTCGAGTAAAATAACAAAGGTAAGCTCGAGCTTGTCTTTGGTTATATTCGCGCCTATACACCCGGTGAACAATATTGAGTTACTTACCTTTTTCCATGGAATAAGTACAAAATAGGCAAAAATCAAGTTGTTCGGCGTGAGAATTCGAACCCTATGAAGTTGAAGTAAATGTACTTCAACTTATGAAGTGGGAAATGGGGAACAAACGGTTCAAATGCATAATTGTATGTAAGTTAGTACCTATTGGGATAATCTCAACCATTTTTTGCTAACACTGTAACTTTAGTTAGAATCAGGATCACAGATTAGATTCTGATCAATCGATGACAATTGGGATCTCGGGCAACTTCCCATGTGCTCAATTTTATGATTCCAACATCCCATTTGTTGTACTACTATATTTTATGTATATTTTATGGCATTTTTTCTTTTTTGGTATTATACATACATACAAACTTACGCTTCACGCCTGTCGCCAAGGTGAGTGGGCAGTAGGGATTGCAATCAAATACGGGACTGATTCGTTTCACGTGAAAAACGTGAAATCCGAAACGTCAAAATCGGGAAATCATGCGAACAAATTCGAAAAAAAAACAACAATTTGCCGTGTCTGCTAGTTACAGCGTATATTTCTCGGAAAAGCGGAAGTCTAGGGGTAATTTATAGGAATACTCCCTATTATTCTAAGGTGGTTTGGTTTAGAAGTTGATTTTTCCTATTAATATCTAGGTATTTCAATGTCAGCGCCCCTTACATTTAGAATATCGAACACATACGTCATAGACCACACATGTGATCGGAATAAGCACAACACAAAAACTCAAAGAACACAAACACTTGTTGCATAGAACAAGCCACGCCCCCGCGCATGTTTCTGTGCTCCCCCACGTATATACACTATAATTAACTTCCTATTTGAAAAAAGTTAAGCTACCTCCAAGTATATGCAATATCTATCTACCTACCTAATAATAAAGAAAAACACATCAAAAACTTACCTCCGTAGTTTTTTTATACTTTACGTATATATGGTAATTTGAGAGATGTTATCTTTCTTTTTTTTTTGGTTATACCAGGTTGAGGGTCAACTGTTTTGATTACATACTGGATTCAATAAGAAGTGATATTTCAAAAGTAGACACAGATTTTCATAAAAGAAGAAAGCCCGAAGAAAGGCGTACTTGTAACTATAAGGTGAGTTTAAAGAATTTTCATAGTGAGTAAATTATCATTTTTTATCGGGATATATATTTCAGTCAGACAGTCAGACCGTTATGCGTGCCACCAGGCACCACCCGGTCCGGGAGCATTCCGGGGCCGCGTTTGTAGTTTCTATGTACCCTGTCACATAGAGACTGCTTGCGGCAGATACATAGATATCATCCCGTAGACTCGGCCAAGGTCCGTTTTTTTTTGTCGTTCCTGAGTCTTAAACGGGTTTACCTTTAGGCCGTGTGCTTACTCCACTCAGATTTTTTCTTTTAACTTGTCTGAACACTTTTTCTTTAAACTTCAGTCCAAAAACAATGTTTTAATTTTTCCTTTCATTTTTTTGGCAATCATCGAGCGGTAGTTCCAAAATCTACTTAAAATTGACTTTCCTGCGTTGACACATAAACAACTAGAAATATTCTTTGGCGGTTCGTACCAATTAAAGCAATCAATAAGTTACTCAGCCGAACTTCTCAATTCAGATGGCTCTTCTAAACCCGAATACTGAAAAATAAATGAGCTTTATGATCTTTTACATTAACGATCACCCTAAAATAATAGTATATACCAAGCTTGTTCTCTGTTTGCCGACGACACATGATTAGTTATTCAATCAAATAACCTAATAGATCTTAAACATAGCCTTGACGTACGTTAGACAAAATAACATCCTGGCTATCTGATCACAATCTAAATATAAACTTATGCAATTTCGACCATACCAAAAGATACCACTAAACATAAACTATCAATACAAAAACAAACACATTCAGACTGTTGATACCTTAAAACTCTTAGGAATTCATATACACAGCAACCTATACGTATCATTGGAAAAGCCACATCAACAAAAGAAAAGAAGTGTTAGAAAAGTTTAGAGTTAAAGAAAACCGACCTTAAAGCGTCATTAAGTACTATTGTACACGTACCCACACTCCAGATTGCAATACGGGATTATCCTTTGGGGTAGTAGCACAGAATTCAATGACCTATTTATTATTCAGAATCGTTGCATTAGAGTTTTTGCAAACATAGACCAAACGCACAGCTGCAAATACTATTTTATTAAATACTAGCAAACACGGCGAACTCCGTTTCGCCACCAGATGACTTCGTTTCGTTTTCCCGCTTTTCTGTTGAAATTTTTCTTAAATTTTCTTTGTTATAAACCTTACGGAGCCTGAGATCTTTGCAAAACCGTGGAAATCGGTTCGTGCGTTCTGAAGTTATAGCGTCAGGGAGGAAAACCCGACTTATTTTTATATAGTAGATACAATTTTAACTCTCCCAAGTAGGTATCTACATTTTTGAAATAGGTATTTACGTTGGAAACTAAAGCACTTTTTCCAAATAATTCTCGTCCAGACAATCTAAGACCCAAACTAGGATTAGCCAATCCTTCATCATTTGAATTGGAACACGCAGGTCTTTTTGCTATGAAAAAAATATTACAACATCAAGCAATAAACAACTAAAGATAAACCAACTTAAACGCTATCTTATTCAAAAATGTTTTTACTCTAGTTTATTATTGTACTCAGCGTTAATAATTAATTGTCATAGTATTATATTAGCATTCACAAGAGTAGGAATTAGTTGTCACTTAGTTATAATTAAGTAAGTGTACTTAGTACCTCACATATTGCGAGTGTACTACTAACCATACTTTTGCCTTCACAGGGTTCGTGTTTGATACTTTGTGATTTATTTAACAACTTTTTCTGTAACATGAGTGTAATAAACGAATTGAATTGAATTTTAAGAATACACAAATGTAATATTTAAGAATACAAAATGAATGTATTCTTATCAGTATAAGAGCGCCAGCTTTAAAATAACACGAGAATCATTAAAATCGATAGGTTCACCCGGGTGAAAGTTACAGGTAAAAAATATAAAAAATACGATCGAGATGACAACCTCCCTTTACGCCTTTTTATTACATTTTAACCAGCCTGTTACGGGAAATAATTATTGTCGCCAAATAAGCAGAATTTTTGTAATGAGGTTCTTTTATAAGTATACATCACAGGAAAAATCTTCTATTTATGCACATATCAAAAGTGTCTAGGGATCAAGTCTGTGCCTCTAGTGATAAGTGATTTAACTCAACTTTTTGTACTCAACATGTACCCTTTTTACGTTTATTATACTAATTTGTTCAGAGAAAAATTGCGCATTTTTTGATCTATCTCACGTTTTCGTATCTATTATAGTTTCGAAGATAATTTTGTGAAAAGTGATATAAGTAGCAGTATTTCGACAAAAAATACGTGCAAATTCATGTATTTAAAGTTGTAACTTATTTTTTAAGTTGCAAATAAGGATTTTTTCGTGCTTTGTGGTATGACTAAAAATGTATTTATTACCACATTTTATTTTACAATATTTTTTTTTGGATTAATGATGTAACTAGAATTGAATTACTTAGAACCAAATTTTCTAATAATAGAAAAGGGTACGTTTCGACTTGTACCTATCAGTACAAAATTATATTGATGATTTTTTTTGTGATAAGTGATACAGCTCGATATAAATCGCTATAAACAACTATTATATTAAGTGCGAAGGAATACGTATCAACTTGTACCTAAAGGTTCACCATTTTTGCAATGTATTTATGTAGTAATTATTCTGTGCCAAGTAATACAAGTGGACAAGTATGGGCTGATGATGACGATGATGATGATGATGAAGTTATAAGTATAATTAGAAGATACAAGTTCGTTCACGAGAGTTCGCGGGCGTGCGCGGGTGTGAATGAATGAATGAATGAAATTATAAGGTATAAAATTATATCGTTTCGCAAAATTGCGGTGGTTTATCGTAACAAAATGAGGCGTAACGGTTGTATACCGAAATAATATCGGTATGACTTTCGGATAGGCTCGGAACACGAATTGGCTCGGCTGGGGTGACGCTTGCCTGGGCCCTAGTTCAACTTTCATTCTGTTTCAATAACTTCTGCGTCGCTATTTCCTCCTTCGAAGTTCGATATTATAATACTAGATCTCGTGTAAAGCAAAGTATCACTACGAACAAGCGTTTGACCACCATCCTGCCTGATGTTAAGCAGCTGTTCCGGTGTGAAATACCGTCGCACCTTCGAGAGGTTTCCCAGCTTCTTGGCTGCGCGCAATATAGGAGCCAAAGTTGAGGTTGGAGGTTAGCGTCATGCCTAAAAGCTCCAGCCGATTGGCTATTGGCAGGGGTACATCCTGGAAAGTGGGCGCTGGCTCGCGCGTTAGTTGTGTGACTCTCCACAACAGTGCTGTCGTCTGTGTACCCATAGATACCGAGTTTCAGCAGATCGTTTATATGCAGCAGGAAGAGTGTTGCAGAGAGAAGAGAACCCTGAGGTACCCCGGCATTAATTGGCAATAGATCGGACGAGCAGTCATCTGTGACTACTCGGTGACTACTAGTTTCTAATAGAAAGTGATTGTACTCTAGCCACAAAATATGATTATAAGATCTCAACTTGCTATTGTTAGGTATTGTGATAAATATGTGCCGTAAAAAAGAGTTAATTATTGATTTTAGAGAAGTTTAATAACGTTTTGTTATTGATCAAAAACTTGTATTCATTTACACACAAAGTGTAGGTATTAGACAGGGCTATAACTTGACATGTATCTTTTAGCACATTTTTCATAACGCTGGGATTTTTGCAAAGTGATACAAATTTAAGTAAATCTGCATTTTATTATTAACTTTAGTTTTAGTAACATAGTGCTAAGGACATATTCCGCTGAGTTGTAAGGTTTACTTGGTTATTGCATATTAATTTACACAAATTTCAAAATATGGGTGGCCCATCCCACTCTGTGATACAACTCTACTTGTATTTTTTTACACATATTTTTTACTCATATTTGACATTTCAATTGGTACAACTCATAACTTTTTGGCTATTTTCTCCGAATATATTACTTTTAACGAAAAGCTTTAAATGCACGTTTAAGAAGCATTTTTTTATCTATAAAAATAATGTAACCAGTCAATTGTAGCCCTTTTGGATTGCACACTAGATTTTTTTCTAACTTATTTTTGCTCTCCTGTAAAATGTAGATTTTTTACTTGTATCACTTATCACAGGACGCACAGAAGTATAATTTAGAATATGGCAATCAAGAATATATTTTATAAAAACTGAATTTATTCAAAATGTGGTGGTAAGTCATTGATACAGGCATGGGGAAATTTGGCAAGTAGGCAGAATATTAGATTTGATTTAAATCAATGAAAAATTTTTTTAGAGCTAAAAATGTTCTTGATCCCTAGACACTTTTGATGTGTGTATAAAAATTAATTGATGTTCGTCAGTCTCGCCAAACTCTAGGACTGCTGGACCGATTTTCCTAAATTTCAGATCCTATGTACTTAACGCAACGCTTGTACGGTGAAGGACAACATCGTTGTGAAACTCGCACACCACAAGGTGTGTGGACCCTATAACGGCGATGGGCTCACCCCCTGTCACGTTGGGCTTTACGTGAACCGTAGGCAAATGCCTACGGTTCACTAAGCGTATTTAAGCGGGGTCGGCTGAGGCACTTGCTTTAACAAGTTTTAAGCATTTGCTTTAGCAAGTGCCTCAGCCGACCCCGCTTTGGGATTAAAAGGCGTGAAGATATCAGAAGTTAACATTACACACAAACACGAGCACAAGCATGTAGGTAATCGGTGATAATATTAAAATAGTCAATTAAACATGTCAAATTATAAAACAATTAAAAAAGAAATCATATAAAAAGTAGATAAGTATCTCTAGTAGTTCGGGTTAGTATTTACCATGGTAGGCTTTTCACAAAGTGGGACATGGAAGCTTAAATTGCTTATTAATTATGTCCCTGTACTGGGTTCAGCTTTGGGTGAATACACCGTGCAGTCAAACCATTCTCTATACATTACTAACTGACGCGGCAAACGTTGTTTTGCCAATATACATTATTAACAGTGTTTATCTGTTATCATACTTATGTACCATACATATAAACCTTCCTCAAGAATCACTCTACATAGTAAAGAAAACCGCATAAAAATCCTTTTGATTGAATTGAAATTTACCTAAATGTGTTATTACTTTCGATCGATCTCTTTTCGTTAATTAATTAATATTTCCGTAAATCCGTAGATAAATCTTGATCCAACCTTTTAGTTTGCCTTCATAGAGACAGTAGGAAACCTCATTAAACTTAGAAAAACTGTCAACAATCTATGACTCATACAAATTTTCTGTTCACATTAATACTTCCTTGGTTTGTTTGCGGTTGATATCCGACCAATTTTTTTTTGTAACAATTTCTGTTTAGTATTAGCTGTGGTATTAGTCATGTAATGGTTTATAGCGCCTAATAATTTGTAACGCAACGATGCTTAAACCATTATGAATGCATCGTTTGTAATTTTATGTTGTCTTCTGCTATGTGTTAAAAATAGGCACTACTCTCCTTGTGTCGTCCATTACGTGCATTACACCGTTGAGCAAATTAAAAAAAAAAAAACAGGTGAACAGTAGTATTTCATTCTATAACGTAGAACATAAGAGTACAAACATACACGACAGAGTTTATTCGGAACATTTACGTAGAACATAGTCGTATTTGCTGTACGAAGTACATTGAACCCGACTAGGCCTAGTCAGTAGATAGCGCGCTAGCCGAGTTTCCTTATATCTGCATATTGAGTGGGCGGTCAGTTCGCAATCGTGGGTCACTATAATCCCGCGTTAACTGAATTAGACCATTAAGTTATTTACCAACAGCATATCGTGTGTCAGCATAATCCCGCGTTAACTGAAGTAGACCATTAAGCTGTCAATGATGAATATAGATAGGCACTTTAATGCTCCCGCCTGGCCCAGCGCGGGAGCAGCAGTAGTAGTTGCCACGTCACCATATATGGCAATAAACCTACAAAAGGATACGTTCATCCCTTTCTCAGAATTCGAAATACACCAATGCACCAATTTCAATTCTGATATATTGTATTGCTATAATCGAGCATCAATTTACCAAACCAAAAATGACCTAAAGCTGTATTTCAAAGAAATAACCGCCAACAGTTGCATAACACATGACTTGGAATGCAAAAACAAGTGGACACAATTACACGCAATAAACACGTTTCATATTCATGTTGCGGTCATGGCACGGTACGAATCATGTGCGAGCATCAGGTGTCAATCGAGCGACTTAGCGATTCTGGAATAATAGCAATTTGTAAAGAATAATAGAAATTTGTCAAACTTTGTTAGGAAAGTATGACAGTAATGACAGTTCTCCGCCCGAAAATCTGTCAGAAAAACGTCCAAGAAAATTACCCATTGAAAAAGACTGCGTCATCAAGTACATCATCATCATCATCATCAGCCCATATTTCTCTCCAATTGCACGCCACTGTGATCTGTTTTCGGCTTCTCGCATCCAGCTTCTGCCAGCCATCTTGCGTAGATCATCAGTCCATCTTGCCTGAGGGCGTCCTACACTCCGTTTGCCGAGACGCGGTCTCCCACTCGAGAACTCTTTTCCCCAACGGTCATCGGTTCTACGGCTAATATGGCCGGCCCACTGCCACTTCAGCTTGCTAAAACGATGAGATATGTCGATGACTTTGGTTCTCTGTCGGATCACTTCATTGATGATCAAGTACATACTTGAGTTAAAATGAAATCGGTGTTCGTTAAACAGAATCGTAATATCACCTACCCGTCGCCATCGCAATTGTGTTTCACAACCAGTTGTCTACGAGGATTTTTTGTCTTTCATGGCAACCAGTAATATTTTTCTCACGCACTAATCTCGACACATCATTTCAAGCATTAAAACCTCTTTCTTACATAGTCATCATGACAGATATCTGTCATATTCGAAAAAACCATTCGTAATTCCTTATCCTGACATTGTCATGACATATTTTTCTCTGTACTATCATTCGAGTTCTAGTTATTTGCTTACGAGCTAAGAGAATATAACTTTAAGTTTAGGTCTCAGGTTATCATTTAAATGCAATTTGTGCCATTAGACATTATAATTTGAATTCGATGCATTCGTGGCCATCAAGCAATGTCTACGTCAAATATATATCCAAGTTCATCCAAGCTAGAATTCATAAGTTCAAGAAGAGGAGGCGTCACTCTTCTGTATGATGGGTATCGTTATCATCGCAAAAAAAATTATACTAACGGAGACTCATTTTTAAAATGTTGTAATAGTAATTAAACTGGGTGTAAAGGTAATTTGAAAGTGAACACGCGTAATGAGATGACAAAAATATCCAAGGCACATAACACTGACTGTATCGCTGACTTTGGGAGAAATGTGGTCCTAAAAAAAATGGACGATTTGAAGCAGAAGAGTAGCTGCAATTTTATATCTATTAAGAAGCAATACGAAGAAACTGTTCGCGAACTTAAAGATGAAGGCTATGAATTACTGACAAAGATACCGAGATATGAAAATATAAAAACGGGTCTGACTAACGAAAGAAACAAAGTGTTGGGTGTTGCTAGAACAAGGTTTAATAATGCTCATGACGTTATGATTCCTAATAAATATAAAAATTTCCTTCTTGCTGATTACTTTATTGATACTACGATGACGATAAGCGGATCATTGTTTTCGGGTCCAAAGAAATTATAAATGATCGAGAGGGAATAGCGATTAATAAATACCATCACTGTTTCGCTGACGGTACTTTTAGATCTTGTCCCAGAGCATTCGCACAACTGTATACAATACATGATTACAATAAAACAGTCATACCATACTTCCTTTGATATTCGCTTTACTACCAGACAAAAAAACGGATACCTATAAAATTTTGTTCAAAATGATCAAGTCGCGTATCAGTTGGAATCCACAAAAGATAACTCTTCATTTCGAAGTAGCAGCCATGAATGGGATTCAAAGTGTTTTTCCAAAAATAATATTTAAAGGGTGTTACTTCCATTATAATCGTTGCTTGTGGAAAAAAGCAAAAGCCTTAAATGTAAAACTACGAACGGAACGAAGACATGTAGCTCGATGCTTGCTCGTTTTCCAGCTCAATACATAGAAAAAGGTTATTTATATGTAATGACCAAAATGTCCAAAAATCCTAGTGAAAGACTTAAAAATTTAACAAGTACTTCCAAAAACAGTGGATAAAGAAAAATGAAATGATGAAATCATGTTCTTGTGCAAAAGAAAACGTGAGAACGAATAACAATATTGAGGGATGGCATGCAAAGATAAACCGTTATATAGGACGAAAATATCCTTCTTTGGCACAATTGTTGGACGTTTTATTAACGGAAACGGAAACTTACAATTTAAAATTAAAAAGTAAAAAGAAACTAGAGTAAAAATTGATCGACGAAGAACTTGATGTGGCAATACAACAACTAGAAGGAAAAGAAATTACAGTTGGGCATTGCCTCGCCTTGAAATAATAAGCCCTTTCTCCATAACTTTTAAGTAAGTTCGTAAAATATTAGTTCCAGAAGATGTTTAAGTTAGTTTTCTTTTATGTACAGTGTAGTTGTTTGGTATCCGAAGAACAAACTTTTTTTACCCGTATATTTATATTTTATTTTAAGCGGAATAAAAGTGAGTTTCAGATTTCATGGCATTTCATTTATTTATTAATTATAATGCCGCTTAAACATTTTTTTCTCATATAACACTAAAAGTTCAACACCTAAGGTAGGTAGTCAACTTATAAAAACCGAGCAAGTTCGTCGATCATGGAATTCGAGGTATCAAATTAATTATCCATCATCATCTTAATTTTTGATAATAGAAATTCAGGTTTGAACAAAGATTATAAAATTTTAAAATACGTAAGTACTTTGAGTTTTGTAATCTATGGTTGTGAACAAACAAATTAACTCTTCTATGGCAACTAGTAAACCTTTTGAGATTTTCCTAGTTGGCAACTGGTTGTGGAAGAAGAATATATTATATGTTTTTATCACAACTGGTTGCCATGAAAGACTAAAAAATCCTCGTAGACAACTGGTTGTGTGACACAGTTGCGATGGCGGCCGGAAGAGTAAAATCACCTACCCGTCGCCATTGCGATATAGTTAAAAAATATATATTTTTGTTTTTAATCACTAAATTGTACGGGAACTAAAGTAAAATAGTGCATTTTTGACAACTAGAAAATTTAAATAAAATCAGAAGTAAGTAGGGTAATGACAAACGACGGAAATTGGTGAAAATTAGTGCAATATTTAGTAAACACAATTGATGATCAATTTTCAGAACATAACTAGTTATACAATATGTTATAATAGGTATATTGTACGTGATGTACATCAAATTTCATCGACAAAAATCACCTTAGGGCGGGGCGCACCCCTCATCCCTTGTGAGGGGGGTGATTTAAAAATGTTGTTTTTCTGATTAGCCTCATATTAGTAAAACCAGTTTATTTTCATATTTATTGTATGTAACTTGTTAAATTACATCTCATTTTAATTTTAAGTCGGTACCCTAACATATTGTATATTAATTATAATAGCAATTTAGATAGAGATACAAGTTTAATACTTACTTGTAAAGTAATTTCCCCTTATTTTTTAAAATTTGCACATTCTAAACTTCTTTATTTATAGCCAAAACTAGACTTAATTTTCTTCTTTTTCCGGAAAACTGAGACCACATTTTATGATATAAGCATTATACCTCTAAATGCTGCAGAATGCCTAAATGTTCAGTTAATCACTTTTAACGCTATGAACATACAAAACTCAAAAAACATGTTCGCTCCTCGCAGAACAACGACGCTAGGGCCCGTGCGACGCTGGACAGTATTGTATCTGTACTCACAACTGTGTTTGTCGGAATAAGATTTGAATAGTACCATGTTCAATTGAAAATCTAGCAAATTTTACTTACAAAATAAAAAATGTGATCATATACTGCGTATATAAGTATTACTTAAGTACTTGAATATACAATAAAACGCTTTTTGACGTATATAGACATACTACTATGTTCTAGGGGCACGTCGAAATATTTTTAACTATTATTACAAGTACATCGCATGTTTGACTGCAGATATATTAGTTTCGTTATTACATTATGGGTATTGCTTATCGTTTATTCTCGTATTGAAATTGGGAATCGTGAATAGGTACACTTCAAATAAAAGTTTTGATGTAAAGTTCTACTGTTTATGCGTATGTTTCCGTATGCCACAACGCTATTGTTTAGTGTGTGATGTGATATGCTTCTGACGTCGAGATATATGTACGTTGGTATGTCGTCATACCGTGAAGATCCGTGGAAGATACCTGTAGCATTCGGACGATTGTTCTTCATAAGAAAAAATAACATATCTTCAGCAACTTTTTTTTATTTCGTTAGACTAATCCTCTAAGACCTATGGACCTTGAACAATTTGGTGATTAGTAAATAAAGCATGTTGCTTGAGTAGCCAACAAGTCAATGATCTCATTTTCGAAAATTCGTTCAAAATAGTAGGTTCCCAAACAAGGACCAAAAATCTGACTTTGTCTCTAGAAACCCAGGAACAATTTTTTTTTGGCACTGTGTGGCTTGAGATTGTTGTTGTGTGAGGCATTTTGTACTTCCTACTCCTACTAATAATATAAACTGAAAAATATAACTCGAGACATGTACCGTGTAATTTTATAAGTAAACTAGTGGACGGCCCGCGATTTCATTCGCGTAGTTTAGTAGTATCTGCATCCCAAATTTCAAGCGTCTAACTTGAGCCGTTTAGATTTTTCATACAAAAGAATTTTCCCGTTTATTGCCGTTCCCATAGGAATTTCAGGAAATCCTTTCTTAGTGCACCCCTATGGTACCTAAGCTACGTCCGCACCAAATTTCAAGTGTCTACGTTTAGCCGTTTGGGCTGTGCGTTGATATGTCAGTCAGTCAGTCATTCAGTCAGTTTTTCCTTTTATATATTTAGATATCATCATCAGACCATACTTGTCCACTGCTGGACATAGGCCTCTCAATTCTCTCTCTAAGTAAATATACATCTACATGATTTAATTAACTTTACAAAATCTTATAATAATAATTGCATTGTACTCATCGCTCTTTGGCACGCATAGTACAGGGTATGTGTACAAATATCCCGGAATTTTTATTTATTTATTTTTACACCAGCAAATCCATAGTAATTCCACAAAGGAAAAATGAAATTTTACAGTGTGCATGTAAACGTTCTCAGAATCATTAAATACGATAGGGCATACTGAAAGTTTCTGGAATTGGCAAGATACGAAAAAAAAATGCTGATTTTTAAAAAAGAACTCGGGTTATGGAAATTTTCGAATTCCATGACTATCATTTGTTTTTTTGTGTTGTTTTGAAATTTTGTTGCGTAGATTACCATGGAATTAACGCGTGATCCACAGTCATGATTGTGATTGACGGATTTCCTATCGTCTAATATAGTGAATGATGTTTGAATGAAGTTGGGTGACGAATATTTAAATAATTTCATAATTCCATCAGTCATCCGTCAACGTGACTTTTGAACTAGTTATGTACTCTTTGTTATTTAAGTATGTGAATATATAATAATCATAATCATAATCATTTATTGCGTTCATGTGTTACAAATATGGTCTTAAACATTCTGAAGTATCAACATGAAACCCTGTAAGGGCACAGCAACATATACTTAACTTAGTTACATTTGGTAGAAATGAATAACAATTTACTCTAAAACAAATTATCACTTGTTTATAATACTTTGTAACAATAATTGCAATTAACTGTAGCAAATTAGGAAAATAATACCTAGATGATCCCTTATGTCAGCCAATAAATTAATATGCGTATAAAAGCCCTTTTTTAAAAGCCAATCTTTAACCCAACGTTTTCGTTTAATACGCTTGGTTGCAATTGCAATTATAATTGCAACGCATGCTTTTTTTGTGAATATCCATATTCAGAAGACGTGTGTAGCCTGTGAAATCTTGGGTATGACTGATGATCATTGAGGGCATCTACGGAGTCTACGTCATTCAATTTCATCAGTCATGATTTATAGTAATTCCATAAATCATGACTGATGGAATTGAGCGTCTAATGTCTGCCTAAAAGGCGTAATAATAAAGTATAATTTGGCTCCCGCTGTCTGTATGGTTAGATCTTTAAAACTACGCAACGGTTTTATTTAGTAGATACATATATTAAGAGCGTCTGTGGTCCAGTTGGTCCGATACTTGACTTGTAACCGGGAGGTCCCGGGTTCGAGTCCGGCTACTGGACATGTACCGATGGGACTCTTTTTCAGAGCCTATGTACGCAACGCAACGCTCGTACCATAAAGGGCAACATCGTGATGAAACCCGCACACCACAAGGTGTGTGAACCCTATAACGGCGATGGGCTCACCCCCGCCCACGTTGGGTTAAATACGCTTGGTGAACCGTGGGTACTTGCTTTAGCAAGTGCCTCTGCCTACCCCTCTTTGGGATTAAAGGCGTGAAGTGTATAAAACAACATTTGCCGGGTCGGTTAGTCTGTAGTATCATTGGAAATATTACTTTAATATAGGTACGTGCTGTTAGGATAAATGTTATTTTATATCTATTTACATGCGCTTCACACAAAGCTGAAAGCTAAATACTTTAATTGATGGTGTACTTCAGCACATCCTGCGCACAGCCGTATTTTTTTTTTGTAAAATAAAAATAAATATACGTATACACTTCACGCCTTTTAATCCCAAAGCGGGGTAGGCAGAGGCACTTGCTTGCTTGCAAATGCCCACGGTTCACCAAGCGTATTTAACCCAACGTGACAGGGGGTGAGCCCATCGCCGTTATAGGGTTCACACACCTTGTGGTGTGCGGGTTTCATCACGATCTTGTCCTTCACCGTACGAGCGTTGTGTTGCGTACATAGGCTCTGAAAAAGAGTCCCATTGGTACACGTCCAGTAGCCGGACTTGAACTCGCGACCTCTCGGTTACAAGTCAAGTATCCGACCAACTGGACCACAGACGCTTTTTTTTGTATTTGACATCAAAATTGTGACGCCGCCGCCGCCGGTTACAACAACATTATTCAATAACGACTCTGCAGACGTCTGAATCTAAGGTTGTTTCTAGTGTTTATAAGAACAGAATAGGGTTTCCAGACAATGTACCTCTATACGTTGCTCCATTAAGACGCTATGAAGAATTTTGTTGTTTTTTTTCAAATCGCGATTGCTTAAAAACTATCATTTTAATATAAAAAAAATCCAGTGTCATAATGTTTGTTCCCAATTAACTCTTCAACAAGGCTACCGATATTCACAAAAGATGGCATTTATATGTAATGTCGTTCAATTTGAGAGATAGGATAGTTTAAATTTCGTGACATCCACTGCTGGGCACAGGCCACCCTGGGGGTTATACTAATTTTATATTCATATTAATAGTTAAGGCAGGACAACGTCTGTCGAGTCCACTCGTAATCAATATTTTTACAAATTAAGAGCTACCGGCCTATGTGACATGCAGGGTCGCAGATACAATTGTTCTGCAGATCCACCGTTAAACATTACCCCAGCAGGAAATGCAATATCTCTGAAACTCAAAGGCGCACAAATTGTTATTTTGGCGCACATACATATACGCCATAGGCTCTACGCTCATGTAATCGGTTTCTTGCTTCAAGCTTTAGTTTAGAATTTTCCTGTTGGAAAGTCGTTACCCCATCCGTCCTATCCGTTTTATTCTCACAAAGACACTGTGCACTATTTTAGTTAAGTACCAGTATGTTAAGCTCCAATTTCACACCTCACCGCACCAGCACGAACAATGTTTGACGTAACGGTAACGTTCAACGCTAGCCAGCTAACGTATCTATTCACTTTGTTTTCAATGGCGAACAACGTAACGTTAGTAAATTGTGATCATGAAAATAACCGTATAAAACTTCTAGAACACAAAATTAGGTGATAATACATGAATTTTCCTTCTAGATGCTTGTGTAGAACTCCGTCTAGCTATTATCTATATGAAAGTTTGACAAAAATTTACAGTTTTCAAATCACAGGCCTGAGGATGAAGCAAGTCTAGTATGCTCCAGCATAGTTTCTTCTAAGAATCAATACCTATTCTGCCTGCCTAAGTAAATAAATTAAGTATCTCCTAAATGGCCTCTGTTTACAAAAGACACCTATAATATTAGTTAAACAACTTCCCACATTTTATATTTCGAAGATACAACCAAGTCAACCATTAGCTTGAAACTGTGTTATGATTTCACATTCGATTTGTACGAGTTGAATACTCGTACAAATATAGTTTTATTATTATTTTAATTCTTCACACCAACTTGAATTTAGTTACCTCATACACATAGTATAAAAACCTAAATATTATATCTTTGAATCACAATGTTCACACTTTTGTAATCACGATCTTCATATTTTGCTGCTTCACAATAAAGTCGTCGCTGTTCCATCCCCACTCAGATGACTGGTAGAAAATGCATCTTTAGCATTAAGTCTGTCATTTATACCCTTTTATAGTACGTAGCAATAGACATTATTAGCCTAGTTTGTAAATAAACTAAAAATAAAGAATCATATCAAAACTAAATAGAGCGACACTGTGGACATTGTTCAACGTAGTGAGCTATATTTTTTTTCTTTTTTTAACCAGGGAGATTTCGTACTACTTGTTCAAAAATTCTTGAAAAATACTTTTGCAATGCGATTTGAAATCATTTATTTAGGTTAAACCAGGTTTCATTGGATTTGTATTAATCATTGAATGAAATAGAAGAATTACTCGTTTCACGTTAAAACAATGTGATATTTCAATTTTAAATTTTATTGGTGAACATTTTGTAAAATTTCTAAACGTGTCTAATGTATCTCGATTCGTATTATAATAATGAACATGCAATAGTGGAACAAACTCAAAAACATAGGCTATGTAGGTAGTGTGAGGAGCAATAGGTAGATACGAAAATCCGAAGAGAAGGTTCTCTTTGAATGCTAGGCCGTAATTATTTCACAAGCTCAAAACCCATTTGTATTTCACATAAACGAAGTAGGTACATCTTGGCTTTATTATTACCACGTGTGTAAATAGGTAGCGGGAACATAAACTTTAGCTTTGAACGGAGGAGAAGAAATTATTCCAACTCAACAAGTCACCAACACTTGTTTTAAAGTAATGAAATTAATCCACACAACACAACACAGTTACAATAAAATAATTACGAGCGGAGAAATAGACGTAATACGTATCCTCAACTAAACTCTACATGTGAAGACAATGTATTTTTGTATGAATCGTTATGAAAAGTTATCGTATCGAGCTGCAATATTTCGCCGATAACTTGACAACAAAAATTGTTATTTTGACAGAACTATTCGCTAGCTCATCGACAAAAATCGATAGATACGTTTGTCGAGACTACGAAAAATCGTTGAGTCGATACGCCCGTATCGACCGAATTCGGCGATCGTTATGAATGTCGAGACTGCAGCCCCTGGAGGCATTTTTCTGCTGGAGAAACGCACACCTAATACGAAGATAAAAATGACCCAGACGAAAACTAAAGTAGGTTTAAACCTTTCTGGTGGCTAGTATCAAGAGGAACTCTCCGCTAATTGTCTGTATTATTTTACATACATACATACACTTCACGCCTGTCTCCCAGAGGGGTAGGCAGAGACTACAGATCTCCATTTGTCACGATCCTGACATACCCCTTTCGCTTCATCTACATTCATACATCTTTTCATACATGACCTCCGGTTTCGAGTACTTTTCACGCCACCTTCGGTCAGGACATCACCAATCTGGTCTTTATATGTCCTTCTGGGGCGACCTCTACTCACCCGGCCCATTACATCACCCATATAAATCTTTTTCGTCAATCGACTTTCATCCATTCTCTCCATATGCCCAAACCACCGAAGCATGCCCTTTTCAATCTTGGTCACTACGTCTTCCTTCAAACCGCAACTTTCTCTTATCACACTATTCCTTATCCTGTCATTAAATGTCACGCCTTTCATGCTCCGCAATGACCGCATTTCTACGGCATTGACTTTACTTTTATGCTTTTTCTGCCATACCCAACTTTCACTCCCGTACATTAAGGTAGGTGCCAGTACAGCGTCATGGACAGCCAATCTTGCCTTTTTCTACATGAATTGGCTCTCCATAACACTGTATGTATTATTATTTTAAGCTATTGTAATTCGAAAACAAATTAATAACAGGCTAACCAAATTCCTACATATTGATGAGCAAGCTAAGTTAAGGTTTAGCAAGCTGAAGTGGCAGTGCAGTGGGCCGGCCATATTCATATAAACGGAATAAGGAATAAGATAAACGAAGTTTTCATACAATCGACGATCATTCCTGTCGATGTGACCTCATTTTCATATTCCTCTTAGAATATTTAGAATACTTTTTTTTTAAAAGGTTGCTTTGCTTTAAGCAGATATTTCAGACATTTTTAATACGAAAAATAAAGTTAAATATCACAAGTAATAAATTTGCCCGTTCTGGTACGGGTGTTCGTCGATCGTGGTGGGGGATAAACGTTGAATTGTAATGAGAGGTTTTCTGATAGCTTCAAAAGTAGTTCCAAAACATCTCACAGATGGCGCTAATCAGACATGACCTTAAGGAGAAACTCATTTTAGAATTGTCAACAAAAAATTAAAATATGAAATGACAACCCTGTCTAGGTAGTGCCATCTATTGACATTTTTTAGAACTCTAATAAGCCACCTGTCAGAAAATCTCCCTTGCACTTTGTTAGGAGAAGGCAAAAATTTACGTTTTGGATTTCGGACATGCTCGATCAGATAGTGACGCTCATTATCCATTACATTATACTCGTATGTTAAGTTCCGTTGTATCTTAATTAGGTTACCTGGAAGAAATCGCTCTGAGCGTGTACAACGATTAACTCATGTCCCAAGGGCGCGGTAGGATTTTTCCCTAATAAATAACCTCTAATTGTTGTTGTATGAGTATGAGATTAAAAAAATATCACCGCTTGGTATATATGCCAAACGATTCATATATCGATAGGGCGATTTAGAAGTACTACCAGCACCATCAAGTGATCCGTACAAATTCGTACAATTTTTCTACTAACTACGTTCGACATACCGCCCACTAAGGGCACTATGAAGTGTCCTTCAGAGAAATACATACCTACATCTCTATAAAGATGTAAGTGCACTTACAACATAAAAAACTATAAATATCAACAACGATCGCTAATTCGACGCAATTATAAGTGTATGCTGAAGTTTCCCAGCTCTAGAAATTCAAACCATAATTGGTCCGCTGCCTCTAATCGCCCTTCCATATGTAGGGTACAGGCAAAGAACAAGGAATGTCACAATTTTTGTTTTTAATTGGAAGAAACTTATTGTCTATGGTACTTTTATTCCGAATCATTCGCTTTTAATTTTTTTAGATAGCGCAAAAAAGGCGGTTTTGTTTTTAGTTGGAAGGAAAAAATCAGGATTATCCATGACTTTCAAACATTTGAAGTATCTATAATATTATGAACCAAATTTTCAACTTAAACTTGAAGTTGAAACACCGTGCTTCACTTGTTTTCCTTGAATTTCGACGAAATTAAATTATGTCACTTTACTCACAGTTTCTCTTTCTTTGGTAGTTACTCTTGTAGATGCTTGCCGCTTTGGTGAGACTCACTTGATGACGCCGACGATCTGCTCTCCATTGATTTATTCCTCTACATGCTCAAGGTCAGAACTGCCATTCCGGAACCTTGGCAGTCCTTGTAAAGCTCGTTTTTCGTAATAAATAAACCCTCTAGTTGTGGTTGTATAAGTATTAGTATATTGAAATAACTTAAAGAAAAAAGAACCGACTTCAACCAGTAAAATTTGACATAATATATGTGGTTTTCTCGTGGATGCCATTGTCGGAACTGAACCAAATTTATATAGGACCAAACGGGAAGCACCAGCTTTCAATTAAAAAAAAAACATCCAAATCGGTTTACAAAGAGGTAACAAACATAAAAAAAAATACAGACGAATTGAGAATTCCTCCTTTTTTGAAGTCGGTTAAAAATACCACCGCTCGGTACATATGCCAACCGATTAATATACAGGTAGCGCTATTTAGAAGGATTACGGGCATTACAGAATAATCAATGGAACATTTTTTCTACTAACTACGTTCTACAGAGCGATAAGGTCGCCGTTCTTACCATTGTTAGTTTTATATTTTATAATTAATATACAATGTGCAATAAAGAGTATATTAATTAATTGGGACCATAATTATTAAATTACATTGACAGACTTTATATGTGTTGTTAAGTGTTAACTTTTAGTTCCTTTCAGTTCACAGCCTTACATA
>SJJU01070429.1:0-40666 GCA_012932125.1 Conopomorpha cramerella
ACTAACAATGTGAAACAATTATGTTGGGTTTTACGTTGCAGGTGTGGAGGTAAATGTGGAAAACAAACCAATGTCCGTGTTTGATGAGTGTTGTATTGACACTAGTTTTAATTAAAGAGTGCGAAGAATATTGAAAAAATATATACTTCACGCCTTTTAATCCCATTTTTTTTTGTTGAATTTCGCCATGTGAAAACAGGATTGTATATGTCCCCTGAAGGATATCAAAAATATAGAAATAAATAGATTCAAGAAAAACAATCTAGTTAATGAAAGAAATTGTCCCATAGAAATTGTGTTCCTATAGTCATCACATACAAATCAACAATCGTTGAGAAACCGGCAGACCAAGACTAAACAGGAACTTCCTAGCTCTCTTGAAGTGGGGACGTTCCGTCTTCCAGATCATCGGGCAGCAAGCGTCAAAGTGGGATTACTAACGCTCCCGCGTTGGACGACTAAAGACGCAACGAGGACCCGGCGTGAAGTCTCTGTAATATGGACGTCAATGCCCCAGGCGAGGGAGAGTTGGTAACTAAATATTGGGATAGTGATAATTTGTATGGAGTCAAGAATACATGTTAGTTTAAAAGATTCGATGCGATAGCAAGTAGACGCGCGTGTCCACGCTAAATGGCAACGCTTCGCTGAGAGGCAGTAAGGGCATGGGTGGTTGTGGACTTGTCCCTGTGTATAACCTCATAAAACTACTAGTATTCTACCATAATCAGCCTTAGTTCTCAACCATAGTTACATACTTAGGTACAACCCTTGTAAGTAAGTTAAACTGTAGCAACAACATCAACAAACAAATAGACAAAGGTTGGTACGATAACGATAAACGGATGCAAATATAGTTGAACAGCTTAAAAAAAGCCTGTAAGACCGTAACCTGAAAACGACTCCTACGTCTGCACTTCAAGCGATGCTGATTCTCCCGCCACTAGGCCTGATACTCCAACAGGACGCTGCAGCATCGACCATAGCCAGAGTGCCTTTATAACGACTAGTGACGACCGGCATGAACCAGTGGTCAGCGCATCTGTCTCTAGGATAACGGTCAAGAGTTCGATTTTTTTTATCACTATAAAAAAGCGTTTGACCACCATCCTGTTTGATGTTAAGCAGCGATGTGAACAGGAGAGAAGGTTAGTCGGTTTTGAGATGGTGGTGGACCGACACTAAGTTTGAGTGCGTGCATCCGCTGTACAACTTTCCTTTTCCTGTTCTTTTTATTTATTTTAGTAGGGTGTGGGTGGTGTACTAGCGAAACAGAAGAAGGGTAAGTTTCAGTGATCGTCAGCAGAAGACCGAGACCGAGAGAAACTCGCACACGAAAAGCACTGTAGGATAACTAGTCAGGAGACTACTGGAACGCCCGAACCCCACCGAAAATGTCCACCGTTGCCTCTATCGGGTTCACCAGCCGGCACGGTGGCGTATCTCGGGATTTTTCGCAAGATGGCGGGGCAGCCTTTCATGAGTGGCTAGTACTTGGGCCCCCAACTGTCTGCGGGCGGCCAGCGGAGCACCGTTTCTTCGGATCCATATAACCTCCAAGACTGATCTACCAGAGACTTCCCATGAACAAGAGTCAAGAACGCTTATTGATCACTGAATGGAAATGCTACCCTGACTTGTTTCGCTAAAAGGCTTCACCGAGCTTCCAACCACTTGGCGGCATGGTTTTGTTCGGTGCCAAGCCTCCCACCAGAATGGTACCTGGTTTGCACCACCCGGGGACCACGTGTGGGGTGTAAAAGCAGGGTTTTTCCCACGGACGTAGGTATCTCAGTTCTATTGCCGCTACAATTCATAAGGTCAATTTGCATTGCACCGGAATGGAATGAAAGGTATTTTGTAATGCACAAAGTACATAGCAATCAAAAAAGTTCGCGTGCCTTCCGAGTAAGGCTCGCCCTTTCACAGAGCCACTCCCTATTCCCTATGTTATATTCCAAACCGAGATAGACCTTGTTTTTAAGGTCTTCCAAGTTGTGGACAGCATTATAAAATTCTTGATTTAATGTATCATGCCATTAGCGTTTGTAGTCATTCGACCTTCACCGATTTTCAGTAGAGCAGCTGCATATTGCCTCGATTGGGTAACATTATGTAGTAGTTTGCATGTTTTATTATTTTTTACATGCACCCATAATGTAAATTTCATTTCAAACATGCATTTATCTCAACTGCTGGAGGCACTTCAATGTTTATATTAGAAAAATAATATTAACCTTTCAAAGGCATACGACGAAGAACAATATAATAACATACTTTTAAATAAATTATACAGCATAGGTGTACGAGATCTACCATTTCGCTGGTTCAAATCATATTTACATAACAGACAACAGATTGTTGAAATTGAACACTATAACGACAGTACCAAAGAAATATCCAAAATTAGGTCAAAGTGTAAGATCGTAAATGCTTCCATTCCACAGGGCAGTGTAGCAGGATGTTTGCTCGGATGTTAGCAAACATATCTATCTACCTAAAACAATAAAAGAGACTTGTATTTTATTTGCCGACGACATTTCTATCATTACAAATTGCAAAGACAGTCATAATCTAGCCAAACTTAAAACAATTCTTACTTCAATATCAGCTTGGCTAAATGACCACAACTTACTAATTAAGTACTCAAAAACGAATGTCATGGTATTCCATCCGCACCAGAAAAGAAGATTGGACGTTAAATTTAGCTATGATAATATAGAAATTAAAAAAAAGTGATAGCTATCAATTACTAGACTTAACAATAGATACCCATATAAACTGGAAACCTCATGTACATAAACTATCTAAAAAGCTTGCACAATTCCTGGCTAACTATTGAGAATTTAAATGGCAAGACAAATGTCTCTTCTGCGTGTTATCTTATCAAATCAAGTTTGTAGCAAAATAACTAGATGGGGCTAGGCACGCTTTGTCAAAACATAGTACGAATTTGTTACAGGCAAGGGTTTGTCTATGAATTTAGGTCTATGGTCTCAGCCCATAATACTTTCCAAAACAAAATTTAACAGTACTGACAGTTCTTAGCCCGAAAATCTGTCAAAAAAACGTTAAAAATATTCCCCATTTTTAAAGATAAATTCAGCCCAAATCATTTTAGCCCGTGGGCTGACTTGAACGCAAACGTTTGTTGTCAAGTCAGCCCGGAAACACAATTTTAATTGTCCACCGAAGCACAAGAAGGAACCATTTCTTCATATATTCTTTTACGCCGTTATGGAATATGGACGTGAATTTACTCGACATTAAACAGATTTTTCCGAGTAAATTCTATCCCTCGTATTCTATAAGTTACTGAATAGTATACTCTAGTGCACTGTTAGTATAGGTCTTATAACCTAGGGGGCAAGTCTGCTATACATTCGTGGTTGCAACGCTCTGACATCGTAGCCCCAAACGATGTGCATCGCTGTTTAACTGACGGCGACAGTGAAATTAGAGTAACGGAATCCGCAATGCACACCGTTTTCTACCAGAGTTTAGTAGACTTAGGCCCCTGGTCAAACGAACCCCAAATACGGACAAACCAATCTATGTTGGTATAAGTTAACTAGTTAGGCAGACATTAGACGATACGTTTTGATTTCAGTTTTACCACAGTCATGGTTGTGATTGACGGATTTCCTATCGTCTAATATAGTGAATGATGTTTGAATTAGTATTAGTAGTCATTCCATAAATCATGACTGATGGAATTGAATGATGCTTGCATGAGCGTCTAATGTCTGTCTTAGTCAATGTTTTAATTTTTTTATGAATACGACGGTAAATGATGGAATATTACCTACAAGTACAGTCGGCCAAGAATCCGTTCTGCTGCCCTAAGGCTGACTCATATTATTTGTCACTGTTTAGTGGCAAATAGCGTCTGTGGTCCTGTTGGTCGGATACTTGACTTGAACCAGGAGGTCGCGAGTTCGAGTCCGAATACTGGATGTGTACCAATGGGACTTTTTTTCAGAGCCTATGTACGCAACGCAACGCTCGTACGGTGAAGGACAACATCGTGATGAAACCCGCACAACACAAGGTGTGTGAGGGTTATAGCGGCGATGGGCTCACCCCCTGTCACGTTGGGTTACATACGCTTGGTGAACCGTGGGCATTTGCTTTGTGCAAGTGCCTCTGCGTACCTCGCTTTGGGATTAAAAGGCGTGAAGTGTATATTTTTTATTTGTCACTATAACAACTCTACCTTGCGTGTGTCATCAAAACTGATAGAGCACTTTCTTGGTATTTTATTTGTTTCCAACAGTACAAGCAAGTGTGTTTTGCAGGCCGTGTCGAACCTTCTGCTGGGCGCGGTGTGCGTGCCCTTAACGCTCGTCGGCAAGATATACGGTGTTATTCGTTTCATGTGCAAACTGATATCCCATCTTCAAGGTCAGTAGACATAATTTTTATTAAAAGCTTTTGTTTAACTTGTAATGTATGAATGAACTAGTGGACGCCCCGCGATTTCATTCGCTTAGTTTAGTAGTACCTGCATCCTAAATGTGAAACGTCTTACTTGAGCCGTTTAGATTATTCACACAAAATAATTTTCCCGTTTATTTCCGTTCCCGTGGGAATTTCAGGTTTTTTTATCACTATGAACAAGCGTTTGACGGTCGTTCCACATCCTGGCGGTTCGCACTATGAAAGTAGACGCAAACCGTTTGGTTCGCGTAAATGGCAAATCCACCTGATATGGATGAAGTTTTACCGTTCTCCTGGTTGTCCTATTGTAAAAACGCGATGGGGGTATGTAACTCTGTAGCACACTCTCCGAAATGCACCCGATAGAAGACAGATAGGCTCGCAACTTTGCGGCGATGCTCTAGGCTCTGTAGCCGAGCATCAAAGAGCCTGTTGTCACCTACTTGCCGAGTCTTATAGCACGCCTCTCTATTGCCTCCAGAGCCTCAAGCTGGTATTTGGCTGATCCATCCCAAAGATGAGAGCAGTATTCCATACACGATCGAACTTGTGCTTGATATAGTGTGAGCAACTGTTCCGGTGTGAAATACCGTCGCACCATCGAGAGGATGCCCAGCTTCTTGGCTGCGCGTAGGAGCCCAAGTTGAGGCTGGAGGTTAGCGTCATGCCTAAAAGCTTAGCCGATTGGCTATAGACAGGGGTACATCCTGGAAAGTGGGAGCCAGATTGAGTGGGCTCCTTTTTGCTGAGAAAAGACACGCCTGGGTCTTAAGCGCATTGAACCTGACCAGATTGGCCTCGCTCCAAGATGCGACTTCACTAAGGGACAGGTTCAACCGCTCAACCAATGCCTCTCTGAGTACCCGGATTTGCGGTCCGCTGACTCGCGCGTCAGATGTGTAACTCTCCACAACAGTGCTGTCGTTTGCGTACCCATAGATACCGGGTTTCAGCAGATCGTTTATATGCAGCAAGAAAAGTGTTTAGTCCCTTTTCATCATCATCAGCCCATACTTGTCACTGCTGGACATAGGCCTCTCCAATTGCACGCACTGTGATCTGTTTTCGGCTTCTCGCATCCAGCTTCTGCCAGCCATCTTGCGTATATCATCAGTCCACCTTGCCTGAGGGCGTCCTACACTCGTTTGCCGAGACGCGGTCTCCACTCGAGAACTCGTTTTCCCCAACGGTCATCGGTTCTACGGCAAATTTGGCCGGCCCACTGCCACTTCAGCTTGCTAAAACGATGAGCTATGTCGATGACTTTGGTTCTCTGTCGGATCATTTCATTTCTGATTCGATCCTTCAGAGAAACGCCGAGCATAGCCCTTTCCATAGCACGCTGTGCGACTTTGAGCTGGTGGGCCAGCCGTGCCGTCAGTGTCCACGTCTCAGCTCCGTATGTCATTACAGGTAGGACACACTGATTGAAGACTTTTGTCTTCAGCCACTGTGGGATCGCTGATGTTAATACTCGACGTAACTTCCCAAATGCTGCCCAACCCAGCTGAATTCTTCTGTTTACCTCATCCTCGAAGTTGTTTCTACCCAACTGCAATGTCTGCCCAAGGTATACATATTTTTGAACAACTTCGAGAACGGTGCCGTGTACTGAAATCGGTTCCGGTAGAACATGTTCATTGAACATGACTTTGGTTTTATCCAAGTTCATCCGTAGGCCGATCCGTAGAGAAGAATCAGCTAGGTCATTCAGCATCAGTTGAAGGTCCTGCAGCGTTTCTGCCATAATGACGATGTCGTCTGCAAATCGCAAGTGAGAGATGTGTTCGCCATTGATGTTGATGCCACGTCCTTTTCAATGCAGCGTCTTGAACATATCCTCCATTGCATTTGTGAACAATTTCGGGAAAATAACATCCCCTTGTCTCACTCCTCGATGCAATGGTATGGGACGTGTCTGCTGATTTTGTACTTGGACGGACATGGTGGCAGCCTCGTAGAGGCATCTATCTTATCACTTGGATGTATCGCCAGTCAACTTGGCAACGCTGCAGAGACTCCAGAACGGACCAGATCTCAACCGAGTCAAAGGCCTTCTCATAGTCTACGAATGCTAGACACAGGGGCAGATTATATTCTTCAGTTTTTTCTATGATCTGCCGCACTGCGTGGATGTGGTCTATGGTGCCATAACCGCTCCGAAATCCAGCCTGCTCCGGAGGTTGAAATTCGTCGAGTCTTCGCGCAAGACGGTTTGTGATCACTCTTGAGAACAGCTTTTAGACGTGGCTTAGAAGAGAAATGGGTCGATAGTTCTTCAACAGGGTTTTGTCTCCCTTTTTGAAGAACAGAACGACCACACTTCTACTCCACGCCTCCGGAGTTCTTCCTTCGAAGAGAACAGCGTTAAAAAGCTTTTGGAGCTCCCTCAATATCGGTTTACCTCCAGCCTTTAATAGTTCCTTCCCGTTTTCCGTTTTTGAGCTGTCTAAGAGCGATCTTAATTTCGCCAGTACTGACTTCTGGCAGGTCTTCGGTGGAGTGGCGTGTCAATGTGGCTCTAGAGTCCCCATTTTCGGGATCAGGGCGAGATGCATGCGATGCGTATAACTGGCCATAGAAGTCTTCAACCTCCGAAAGGACCGATGGCTTCGAAGTGACGACTTCTCCACTTGCTGTGGTCAACTTCGCAAGGTGGCTTCTTCCAAGAGATTGTACGAACACTTTTGACCCCCGATTATGCTCAATCGCTCTTTCTATTGAAAGAGTATTGTAGCATCGGAGGTCGCGCCGCACGTGCTTACTAATCTCCTGGTTTAGAGCCCGCCTTGCGGTCGCAGTGACGGGTGGATTCTCACGTCGTTCCTTCATCAGCCGTAAAGTCTCCTCGGAAAGCTTTGACTTCCTGCCCTTACGCTGCATTTCACAAAAAATCTCGTACCCTCTTCCCTGAGGACCCGAGTCACATTTTCGAGGTTCTTGTTCACGTCTGCTGTGGTTTCAACGGCAACGAATCGGTTCTCCAAACTTAGCTGGAAAGCTTCGGATCCCATTATAGTTTGGAGCATGGTTGGTTGGAGCCTGGCTTTCATCAAACGGACACGTTCAGCCTTAAAGTTGATATTCAGAGAGCCTCTGACTAGTCGGTGATCGCTACCGGTATTAAACTTGTTGATCACAGAGACGTCTCTGAATATGTGCTTTTTGTTCGTCATGATGAAATCGATCTCATTTTTGGTCATAGTATCGGGGCTTTGCCAGGTCCACTTCTTTTGGGGCTTTTTCTTAAACCACGAGTTCATTAGAAATAGCCCCTCTCGTTCGAGGAAGTTTACTAGCATTTGCCCCCTATGATTCCTTGGTCCAAATCCATGGGATCCTACTGCCGATTCGTTGCAATTCTGTACTCCCACTTTAGCGTTAAAGTCCCCCATAACAACGCTGTAATGCGTCTCAGTAGTGGAGTGGAGGGCCCTCGATATATCATCGAACAGGTTCTCCACCTCATCGTCCGGGTGTGTCGAGGTCGTTGCATACACTTGTACCACTTTGAGACTATACCTCTCGGTAAGTTTTATGACAAGGTATGCTACCCTGTTGGACACACTAGACACTTCCACAACGCTGTTACACAGGGACTTATTCACAAGAAACCCAACGCCGCCTTGGGATTGTTGGTCTCCCTCACGGAAGTACATTAGGTGGCCCGATTTGAGGGTAATGGTGTCCTCTCCCTCTCTTCGGACTTCGCTTAGCCCAAATATGTGCCACCTAATTTTCCCAAGTTCCACCTCGAGTTGTGCCAGATGCGAGTCAAGCCGTAGCGTGCGTCCGTTGTACGTCGCCAGGGTCAGTCGTTTGTGGTGGCCTCCCATAACCCGGAGATTCTTCGCACCCCTGCTCCGCCGTTACCGTGGTCGCCACCGTGACCAGGAATAGCGGAGCCGCCGGGAACTGGGGGCCGTGGCCTTGTTGTGCTTATTATTGAAGGTAAATTCCCATAATACAATACATACGTAAATTGATTCCTTGCATACAATGATTTAAATTGATAAATCAATAAAATCTTCTTTTTTACTGGAACGAAATCTGCCATTATTCTTTGATACGTTTATGTGAAACACTTTTTGATTTATGAGGGGGTCAAAAGTGGCTCCAAATGGTTCGTGTAATCTAATATATAAAATTCTCGTGTCACAGTTTTCGTTGCCATACTCCTCCGAAACGGCTTTACCGATTTTCACCAAATTTTATATGCGTATTCAGTAGGTCTGAGAATCGGCTACTATCTATTTTTTATCCACCTGCCAGTTGTATTTCTCCCAATACACGGGGTACAAAGGCAACTTATTATGGCAAAACAAATGTTTGCCGGGACAGCTAGTATTATTATACAAACGGTGCGGCTCGCCAGTTATATTTCTTAAATTTGGCTTGTCTAAATTCTGTGGGTGCAGTCATGCAAATTGTACCTTTAGCACAAACGTAAAAGCTGACAAAAGTTGACAAAACTTTCTAAGTTAATTCCCACTAAATTATACTAATGTGCTTTTATCATTATTTTTTATTTATTTATTTAACAAAGTATAGTGAGCTTATACTGCGCGTTAAAGGACTCCCAGCAATGGCCTTCGAAACGTTGCTGAGCTTGTCAATACAAACAATGTTTACTATGCCGACATTATCGGGGAAATGAAAAAAAAAATCAATCCCCATAAAAAAAGTCTCCCGAAAAAATTGTCTTTTTTGAGATACATTTTTTTTGTTTCTCTGCATTGTCGTCATGTTTCTAAGACCATTGCTCGGGCTCTACACGTAGGGTGGTCGGATTTGTAAGTTGGAGTTTACGGAACCGGTACCTGCTTTACTGGGCGTGTACAAATGGGTTTCTTTTTTAACGCTCATATGGTGAAGAAAAACACGTAGTGGTAACACCCACATACCACCGCGTACAGTGTGTACCCTATAACGGCAATAGGCTTAAACCATGTCACATTGTGTTAAGTACCCTTGGTGGAGTGCTTCTACCTACCGGGCTTCTACTGCGGGATTCAAATTTATTTTTATTAATAAAATATGTAGTGATCTACCTAAACGCAGTATAAATCTACCCGCGTTCAATAAATAATGCATGATCACCTAAGCAGACATTATAAGAACAACATTACGTAGTCAAACGGCATACTCACTTAAGAATATGGTAATCTCTAATGGCTGCAGCCCCTCCGAAGGGGTAGAAGGGGTAGTGCAGAATTTACTGAAAGTATCGACAGCACAGAGGCAACATGTAAGACGTTCAATCCCGAACCCGAGTATTAAAATCAGTGAAATAACTCGTCCATATCAAAAATATTGCTCAGTAAGAATATTTGATATGCTTCTCTCACGAGGAAAATATACGAGCGTGCAACGTACGTATGTTTTACTTTCAGAAAATTATTTTTGGACTGTTTGTTAGTATTCAGTAAATATATAAAAATGGTTTGTGTAAAATAATGTGCACATACAAAACTCACCCCTAATAAAGACTTATTTGCAATAAAAGGTATATGTAATCAAACCAAATCAAATCAAATGTATTTATTTGCAGAATATGGGTACAAAGTTGTAAAGACATGTATTATATTGTCCAAGCCATATTTGACCTACTAAGGCATGCAAATATGTGGAAAAAGAATGGTCACAATGCTACTCACAATTAAATTAACATAGTTCATGCAATCTGCTACATTGATAAAAATATTCCCTCACACCAACTTCATCACAATATAAAATCATGATTATAGATTATTTAACTAATTCACATAATATAATTAGTAATTGTATTGTAAAATTGAAAATAATAATTGAATTGTAAAATTTTACTTAAATAATAATTGAATTGTAAAGTTAAGTATAATATGATTCAGTCTCTATACAGTTTCAAATATTTATCGTCAAGAAATTCGTTGGTGCTGTAGTACATTTTCCTTTTTAACAGTGCCCGCAATTTGCCTTTAAAAGTAACTATATTATCAATAGAATAAAATGATTCTGGAAGATTGTTGTATAACCTTGGTGCCATCCCCATTACATTTCTGCTAAACTGGTTTGTGTTTCGAGGGACAGACTTAATCATATGGGGGCGTCGTCTAGAGTTAATAGTTTCAAACATATTTAAATTTAATTTAACAAATAAGATTACTTCATATATATAAATGCATGGAAGTGTCATCAAATTGAAAGTTTGGAACAATGGCTTACAACTATCACTTTGTTTTTTAAAACAAATTGACCTCAAACACTTTTTCTGGCCTTTAAAGGCTCTTATAAAATCTACACTATTACCCCAGAATATAATTGCATATCGAAGGATGGATTCTACTTGTGCATGATAGTATGTAAGCGCTGCAGATCTGTGTATGATTTTTGAAAGCATGTATAATGCATACGAACACTTAGATAGCCTATCGCACACAAAGTCAATATGCGATCGCCACGTAAGACCATTATCAATGTAGAGTCCTAAAAATTTTGTTTCCTTTATTTCATTAATTTTTTTATCATTGTAGTTTACGTTCAAAACATCAGTTCTCTCAATTTTATTTTTAAATTTTTTTTTAAAATTTTATTTTTAAATGTACAATTTTATATGTATGTAACAACACAAAAGCTTTAGTTTTTTTCCTAGAACGAAGGCCATTATTGGATCAGATTCGCGATGTCTTTAAGGATGCAGACGTACTAAGTACCCGAAACCGGTCAGCATGAAAGAAGAAATGTATGGATATGGAAGAGACGAAAGAGATTTTTCAGGACCGTGACAAGTGTAAGTCCCTCTGGGAAACGGGCGTGAAGTATATTATACAGCGTGGTTTTGTCGGAAAAGCGAAGCGGAAGTCTAGGGGCTATTTGTGGTCTAAGGAACGCCCCTATGTTACTCCCTATGATTCTTAGGCTTTGGTTTAGAAGTTGATTTTTCCTAACAAAATAATTAATATGTTATAGGTATTCCCGTGTCGGCGCCCCTTAAAATAATAACACCGAACACATACGTCATAGACCACACATATGATCGAAATAAACACAACACAAAATAAAAGAAAGCAAACACGCGTGTATTGCGTAGTGCAAGCCACGCCCCCACGCCTGTTTGTGTATATCAATGCACGCATACTAAAACATTTTTGACACAAAGGGAAATTAATTGAAATTGAAAATCATTATGCTTAAAAAAGTTCCTTTTCTTCTTGTCAGATGTCGCTACCACAATGAATCGCGAGTTAAGTTTCTGTCTTGTAAAGTTCAATTGAAATCCATGTGTACTTACGTGCTATACATACTTACTTTCGCGAAGTTATTATGATAGGCGAAAGCTAAAAAACCGTACAGACATGCACTTTAAAACAAAAATACGACTGCCGCCATCCAGTGGTAGATTTTGGAACTACAACTCGATAATATACGATTAGGGATGCAGTACACAGTAAGTAGAAGTTTCTATTCTGTATTCAAACCACATGCGTCTGAAGGTTCTTAGTGCCTACCTATTTGAAAAGTTATCCTACCTCAAACCGTACGCAATATCTATCTGCCTACCTAATAATAAACACACACACAAATCCAAAACTTACCTTCGTAGGTCCCTCATGAGAGCTTTTCAGTAGGTAAAGAAGTGCTGCTATGGCAGCAAAGTGAATCCCTTCACTTGCACACACGCAAAACAATGAACTGAACTTCCGAAGAACACTTACATTGTTGTCGCCCACGAACACAATAATATGTTTGTTTACCTACACTATGATCACTGCACTAATTCAATAGTCAGATTTTTCAGACTAAACTCAAAACACTCAACACGTGCGACGTGTGATCTTTCTGGCCACAAAGATTCAGACATACACACAGTAGTCATTACGTACTTCAATAAATAACTACACGTTAATTGCACTTCGTTTATTTTTTGGGATCAAAACAAAACAAAATCTCCACACACCGTGGCGTCATGGTGCATTACGCAATACTGAACCGAGTGTTGCCAGATGGTGTAACTCAAAATCTGATATATTATTTAGTAAAATCTGTATAAATATAGATCGGTATAAAAAAAAACTTAATTTTTTTTAGATAGGTAGGTTGCATAGGACGCAGTATTTTTGTTTACATTATTCTGCAGTAGTTATTTTATTTGTACGTACTATCACAACACTGTAACTTTTATCGAATATTTTTTTAAACCATAAACTTCACCCATAGTTTTTATAAAAAGTTCGCGAATACAACGCATAAAACAAAAACAAAATTGTCATTATTAACTAATTGTCAACTAATTCATTAAGAATAAGTCCCGCTAGATGGCGCACGTTTTGTTTCATCTCCGTGTTTATTTAAGAAAAAAAATTAGTAAAAGTGCTTTTTTTGCTGCGTTACGTGTTCCTGGCGGCTCGAGCAGACCCCAAATCCATCATCAAATGTTATCTCGGGACAGTTCTGCTTAGGAACGTGAATATTTGGTGAATGGTGGATGGTGTAATTTGAACCAGATTATTCAGTGAGAAGTGTTCTTTGAGGATAAGGGAGTGATACAAATTACTGTGCTCGTGTCAAGTGTGCTGCTGCAGAAAAAGATGTTATATTTGTGTGGCTTGAGCTTTGCTTTTTCCTGTTTATGCTACAAAATAGCTTGGTAACGTACGTTTTGCATTCAAAAACGCGTGTGTTGCACATTCCATACGCTAGTTGGCGCCACCGTCTTCGTGGAAATTTGCGATCTTGAACATTAGTTGTGCTACTCACCGGTAGATGGCGCTAGCAAGATGTAGAGCAAACCATAGACAAAGATGATTTGTAGAGACAACCTCTGGTGGATCTAGAGCTGTTGCAGAGAAAAATGTAGCGCAGCTACAGGTCTGCTACTCGTCGCAAGAGGCCGCTACATATTCAGTGGTTCCGTGTATCGGCGCGAGATGGCAGTTCATGTGTCGAGCTTTTAAGAAGACGAAGGCTTAGCTTTATTATTATTACTGTAGTTTTGTTTTTTTTTTTTGTTTTGTTTGTTATTTTTTTTAAATAATAAAAATAATAATAATTATTATTTTTTTTTTGTGTTAACTGTATATAATATCATTTTACTGATTGTATAATTTATAACTTTCTATTGTACAGACCACAGTGGTAACTGATTAATTAGTTTTTTTTTTTTTAATGTAATTTGTTTATTTGATATGATTGTATAATTTATAACTTTGTATTGTACAGACCTCAGTGGTAACTGATTAATTAGTTCATAATAATATTTTATTTATTTTTTTTATGTAATTTTTTTTTTTTTTGATATGCCTGATTCCCAGCGCTCACAGTGTCCATATTGTCCAGGATCATCTCGTTCGTTTATAGCTCCTCATGGCTTAAACGTACATATTGGCCGTGTGCACAAACATCTATCTAGTCAAGTTAGTACGGCAGCTGCAGATACAGGTGTTCCTGTAACAGATAGTTCTCGGACAACTGCGCGTCTTGCTAACATTCCTTCTTTGAAGGAGAGTGTGAGGGTCTTGAAACATATCCCCAAAGGCGCAAGAGGCGCGTTGGCAGCCGGGAAGTTAGCTCAGATTATCGACCGTTGTGTTCGGAATAACGGCACAGAGGATTGGTATGAGCTTTTAACCTTTGCTTTTCTCGCCTTGAGGGTGCCGGATGGTGGAGATTGTCGTTCCCTTACATCAAAGGTAAAGGAAAACATTGGCTTTTTGTCAGAAAATACTCGGGCATCGGTGTTTCATTCTTCCAGACGCGGTGGTTTGGGTTCCTTGGGCCCTTTGATTGAACATAAGGTCCACGACGGGGACGTAAGTGGAGCTGTAAGGCTTCTTTTGTCGGACTGTACTGTGGCTCCCGACAATGATGTAACTGTTTGCGAGTTAAGGCGGAAACACCCAAGTCCTTCGCGTCCACTCGTGTTTCCGCCCGAACCAGATCGGTCTTACGCAACTCTTTCCGTTTCGATCGATGATGTAGCTGACACTATTGGTTCTTTCAATAGTGGTTCAGCGGCGGGTTTGGATGGTCTCCGCCCAGAACACTTGAAAGAGCTCACGTCACGAAGTGCAGGTGATAATGGCCCCCGGTTACTGGGGTCAATATCGGCATTATGTAATTTTTTGTTGTCGGGGCAGTTGAATTTGGAGGTATGCCCGTATTTGTATGGGGCATCATTGTGCGCACTTTTAAAGAAGGATGGGGGAATCCGACCAATCGCCGTGGGATGTGTTATCCGACGTCTAGTTTCCAAGCTGGGGTGCCGTGCAGTTAAACGTGAGATGGCAGACTACTTACAGCCTCATCAGTTGGGGTTTGGCACTCCTTTAGGCTGCGAGGCAGCAATTCATGCCGTTCGAGGTTTTGTCATGGATGCGGCGAACTCAGACAAGGTTGTTGTGAAACTGGATATTCAGAATGCCTTTAATAGTATAGAAAGGGATATAATTTTGAAAGAGGTAAGGGATAAAATTCCTTCTTTGTATCCCTATCTCAATCAATGTTACGCACACCCTAGCAGGTTATTCTTTCGGTCCGCACCCTTTATGTCTCAAGTAGGAGTGCAACAGGGAGACCCTTTAGGACCACTTGTTTTCAGTCTGGCGATTCAGAGGGTAATCCGTGAATTCAAATCACCCCTAAACTTGTGGTATTTAGATGATGGTACAGTTGGTGGACCGCCAGATGTGGTTGCAGAAGATTTAAAACTGTTGACCTCAAGATTTGCAGAACTTGGACTGGAAATCAACCGTACTAAGTGTGAGTTATTTCCACTTAGCACGAAGGCGGATTATACGTGTTGTGTTTCTGCGCTGCCAGGATTGAAAGTTTTGGATCGTTCGACGTTTACTCTCCTGGGGGCGCCGATTTTTCCAGAGAGTGTTCCGCCTTTGTTGGAGGGTAAAATTCAGCAGCTTCAGAGAGCTAAGGAGCGTCTTAAGGGTATATCCGCTCATGTAGCTTTGACGCTTTTTCGCAGCTGTTTGTCCATACCTAAGTTAACATACGCTTTGAGGACTTCCCCTGTCTGGCGATTCCCGCTTGAGGTTTCGCGTTTGGACGCTGTCCTAAAATGCATGGCGGAGGATATTTTGAACGTGGCTCTGGACGATCAACAGTGGTGTCAGGCAGCATTGCCTATTAGGCATGGGGGATTGGGGATTCGCCGTGTGCATGACGTTTGTCTTTCTGCCTTTTTAGCCTCTTCGCATGGGGCAGCGGGCTTAGTCACTCAAATTCTAAATGTTAATGGTGACGGCTTTGTTGTGCCATTTGCAGATGAGGCTTTATTAGGGTGGAAGGCGCAGTGTCCAGGTCAGGAAATCCCTAATAATCCAGCGGTCCAGCGGGAGTGGGATAATGTAGCTGCTAAGTGTACGCGTGAGGGGCTACTGCGGATATCGACGGGGGTTGACATGGCTAGGCTGCGGTCTGTTGCTGAATCGGAGTCTGGTGCATGGTTGCATGCGCTCCCTTCGCCTCACTTTGGCACATTGCTCGACAATGATTCATTGCGCATAGCGGTTGCCTTGCGTTTGGGGTGTAAGGTGTGCGAGAAGCATCGGTGTATCTGTGGGATGGAAGCTGACGATCTTGGTCATCACGGGCTGAGTTGTACCAGGTGCGTTGGTCGGTACCCGAGGCATCATGCCTTGAATGATATCGTTCGCAGAGCACTAGTGTCAGCCGGCGTCCCTTGCATCCTTGAGCCACCCGGATTAAGTCGTACGGATGGGAAGCGACCGGATGGCTTGACGTTAGTGCCATGGCAGAGAGGGCGGAGCATGGTGTGGGATGTAACCTGTGTCAGTACATTTGCTGGCTCACACCTACAGTCCACCTCGCGCCATGCGGGAGCGGCGGCAGAAACTGCAGCGAGAGCGAAACATTCAAAATATGATGTTTTGAAGGTTAGCTATTTGTTCATCCCTGTGGCGGTGGAAGTAACTGGCGTGCTGGGGGATGAAGCTAGGCGGTTGTTCCGCGAGCTTGGGCGTCGCTTCGCGGAGTATGGGCTCGATAACCGCGCTGGATTTTTCCTTTTGCAAAGCTTCTCAATTGCTATCCAGCGCGGTAATGCTGCCAGCATAATGGGCACTTTCGGATCAGATGTGGATCGGGGTGGAGTACTGGGTTGATTGAGTGTCTTGTTGTTGTAATTATTTTGTTATGCATATTGTATTTTTTTTTCCTTTTTTTTGTGTGTTATTTTATTTTTACTTTACTTTATTTTATTTTTTTGTCATGTGTTTTAATTGTATGTGATATAATCCAAAATATATTAAATATTCATTAATCGTTAATTTATTTAAAAATCTCCTAATCAAGCAATGCCTTTTCTCTTTTGTTTTAGGCAATGGTGTTATCTTTGAGCTGCTTGTCTTTATAAATACTGACATGGTAAAAATCTGTACAAAACTAGATTTAAATCTGTGATACGGATACGATGACTAAAATCTGTATCAATACAGATAAATCTGTATAAATGGCAACACTTCGAGTGAGTGACTAAAATTGACTTAATGATTTCGGATGGCGATCGATAGTCGCCTACCCAAACTCAACTACCTGACGTCAGTAAATAGGCCTATGTCTGAACATGTAGGTAAAGTACGTAAGTGATTCGGTATCGAGCCGTGTGGTGACGGCGAATAGAATACATGTGTCACCACCCCAGCCCAACTTTTTCCGTCATGGGTGTCGTAAGAGGCGACCGAGGGAGCTCTCCAGAGAACGGGCAGCAGCGCTCTCTGTGAGTTAAACCACAACACCACTGCGGTCGCCAATCCGAATGCCAAGCGTGGCGATTACTGGCATTTCACCCCAAATGACGAATCATTGGGGGAGGCCCTCGTCCAGCAGTGGACGTTATGTGGCTGATGATGATGATGATTCGGTATGAATTAGTAGTTTTTGTTACTAACACAATACATGACCGACTGAGATAATTGTATTGATTGACGACCAGTTACGTTGTAATTACCTTATTTGACACGTTCATTATTGAGTTCACCCATTTTCTTTTCGAACTGTTGGAGTCTACCCAGTGTCCTTTTTAGAGAATAATTGTTTGAATTGGTACTTAAGAATTATCCAAATAAATTGTGATTGGGGATTACATTACAAATACTGAGAAAAATAAGAAAGGTCAAGGATAATGAAATTCCTTTTTGGTCTTGGGGCTACATTACAACTAAGAAACCAGCATCGTTCTTTCATAAACCACTTCTCAGCTTTTCGTTCTGAACCAGCCTAAACAGATGATAAGTAACCATTTTTTCATAAGTAAATAATTATTCAGTCGCACCTTTTAAATGCTATTTCGGGCATTTGAATTTAGAAGATGGCCACCCCCGCGGATCGTGCGGCCGGCGCTGCCGCCGCCATGGTCGACCCACGAAAGCGCAATAGGTATGAATGTCACCAGGTGCGTGCGTGTGATGGGGTTATAGGTTGTACCTTGGTGTGTATGTGTTGAGTTTGGGTATTAAATACCTGTATAGGTACTTAGTGCAGTGCTTTGAGTGAGTGTATTTTTCAAAATTACGGTTAAAGAAGTGTGTCGTGCGTGAAGGTAACAATAGTAACTACTTACCTACATTGGTTTTTTGTTTGGATCCATTTGTCGATGGCCGCTGCGCCTTTCGCCCGTCGTCAAAGTGGTAGGTAGGTATGTCCCTTACCTTAGTATGTGTAGATTTTCTTTGTTGTAAGTACGAAGTTATTAATTTTGCATTATCCTGTTCATCTTTTTATTTATTTACCAGGTAGGCAGAAACTGTTAAGTATTATTATTTGGCTCTAGTTACTGATTACTAGACTGCCACAATGATTGTCTGGTGTGGGTCTGTATTACCCATCACAACAAGACTCGATTTTCTCAAACAGTAGTAATTACTTACGCGGCGAACCTTACCTACTTTCGGCGGATCTTTTGGCGCGTGATAGCTGAATATTTTATGTGAGATCTATTAATTCCTGTGGTTCCTTTATTGTTTGTTTTAGGTTATTTATGTATGCTCGTGTTGTAACAATATTCAGTAATTATGCTTCAAAATAAAACTCTATAAGTTTAGATTGGATGCCAAAAGTATTTAGCCACACGCCAAAATATCCTTGTAGAAGTGCAGTAGGCTAACTAGGTACCTATTTTTTTTTTTTGGAGTCGATGACATCACCATGTTGATATCAACACCATGTTTACGTGTCTGTTGTGTAATGGTATACAAATATCTCTCTCTCTCTTTCTCTCAGTATTATAAGGGCGTTTTTATTGAAGTTCAAACAAATATTTTGTTATTTTGTTTGTGAAATAAACTTCTAAACCAAAGCCTTAGAAACATAGGGGCGTTCCTTAGACCACAATTAACCCCTAGACTTCCGCTTCGCTTTTCCGACTCATACACGCTGTATGTATTTTTACAACGTGTATACATAGATACAATAATTATTTTAGCTATAGTATTTTCATATATTCTTTCCTAATGATTCAAATACCGAAGAAGAACGACATTTCTTTATCTTAATTGTCACTTCACATTTTTAAGCGACTTCCAAATGATAAGAAAATCAGGGTATCATGTGATGCTCAATCCGCTAAATCCACGCGAACTTTAAAAAAATTATGGGCCGCTAGTGCTGGTTAAAGTCGGTTATTTTTTTCTTTAAAATGATTATGCTACAAACCGATGACGTACGTGATTATAGGCATTTCCCCCAAATGACGGAATACATTGGGGGACGCCCTCATCCAGCAGTGGACGTTATGTAACTGATGATGAAACCGCTGACGTACCTGTACACGGGGCTGTCATTTCTGTACCAAACAACGAGTACCAGTGTATCGTTGCGCTTCGGTAGCCGCGTGTCACAGGGCAGCTCCGCTTTCGAACCAATCACTGCAGCCACATGCTCTGCGAAAGCATTGTCGGGAGCCAAGGCATCTGGAAACAAAAATAAAACTTTATCACCTAAATTTTGTTTTAAAAACTGTGCAATGAGCCAACAAAAGACGAATGGGAACTTATGTCGGACTTTTTTGGAATGAAATTAGTCGCTCACGTAGCGCGCCGCATTGATGTTTAAAATATACAATGGATCGATATACGGCTAAAGGTTATAAAGTTTAAATACGCTTGGATATGGGAAAGATGAGACATGAACAAGAAGGTAGTATATCCGTTTTGATTATCACTCCCTGTTTAATTTCACGATGCACGTGGTTATTTTAACAAAAACCGGTGTACACTGCATTGTTTCGCTTAGTTGGACGCAAACGTTATTTTCATCAATCAATACTAATATTATACAGAGGATATAATTGTATGTATGAATGCTTGCAATAAATAAACCCAAGAACTACTACGGATTTCGATAATTATTCGACTATTAGAATGCTACTTTATCTCTGAGTAGCATAGGCTATATTTATTCCCAAAATTTCCACGGGATCCAAAAAAGCGTGAGTAACACCTCGCGGTACAGTTAGTGAATGAAGAAATACACCTACTCTGTATTGTACACTGTACATTGTAAATGTAAAATTGCGAAGGGCGACTTTATTGCTCAGAGCAGTTTCTTCCAGATAGACTAACATGAGGCTGTACTATCCGATCATGACAATAAGATAGAAAAAATGCTGCATAGTACGTCACGCCTTTTGCGAAACGCGCCACTCTCATGTTTGTTGACCCTTTATGAATACACTTTTTTCTCAACAATGAGATTCTGCAAAGTAACGAGCAAACCATTCAAAATCCCTTTCAATATTCAACACCTAGGAAATGAAAGAGGGTCGGAAGATTATGGCAAAACTCTATACTTACATGTGAAATTTCATAATTTAATTGAAATATTCATATTCGTCAGTCTATCACACTCATGTTAAATAAGTAACTACATTTTCTGGGTGTATCGTAAAAAAATAAGGATACAAACGTTATTTTTTTATTTATTTTATTATATTGGATGACCAAAACTCTTAGTACATATTTGTTTTTTTTTTTCAAACACCACTGAACAAGCGATTGACAGCGGTGTAGTCCACGATGGAGCACACTTGTTCATTAGGTACCTATTACCTCCAGACTATACTGCGCACGAAACACAGACTCCGGCAAGATATTCCACATCCTGGAGGTTCGCACTATGATAGTAGACGCAAACCGTTTGGTATGGATGATGTTCTGCTGTTCTCCTGGTTGCATTATTGTAAAAGCCCAATAATACCGGGCTATGCAACACCGTAACACACTTTACGGAAGGTACTCTAAAAATGTAAAGAGTATGCAAAATTTTTGGATACGTAATTCATAGTTGGAATGTGTTCCTCCGTTTCCTTTGTTTCTTATAAGGATTATATGTTATATTAGATATTAGGTAAGGATTTTGTATACCTCTAATAGTAATAATCGCTTGTGCACACTAATTAACAATTACATCCTATGTATAACAAATTTTTTCATAACTGTTAAAATATGTATAAATGTAGATGAAGAGAAAGAAGTATATCAGGGCCGTGACAAATGGAAATCTGAAGTCTCTCGCCTACCCCTTTGGGAAACAGGCGTGAAGTGTATGTATGTATTTTAAATGTAGAATGCTCAAGTACCTGATTTAAAAGGGCTCATTTTTATAAATATTTTTGTATGCACTCCTGCTCTTGATAATTTCATAGAATTAGGAAAAGGAAACGGAGCACTTAGCAATATTAAAAAAAAAGAACGGAAAGGATCGAAGCAGGGTTTCTCCCACGGACGTAGATATCTCAGTCCTTAAACATTTTTTAGTACCTATCTAGTTTTTTTATCATGTCCCTCGTACATACGCAGATTCTAGTGCATAGTTTATTTGTTTCACACATCCATTGGCCTAGTACTAGGTATTTCTATTTGGTTCTGCTTTAAAACCTTTAATTTTTAACAAATGTCAATAGTTGTAGTTTTGAAAATCATTCACAAAAATGTTAAAATAGGTAATGCCAAAAGCGACAAAATATGTGCCCTCTAGCAAGATTGAAGTGCTCGAAAATGTTTTTAGTCGTCCTGTAAAGTACGGTTTTCGAGTTCGTTCCAATTCGTTCGAAATCTTATTTATTTAATTTATTTAATACTTTATTGCACTAAAGGTACAAAGGGTGGACTTAATACTGAAGTATTCTCTACCAGTCGACCTCACAACATGGGAGAACATAGGTGCGGGTCAGTATTATTAAAAAGTACAATACAACAATACAGGGTGTTACTTTAAATTAAGTAATACAACAAAAAAAAAATAGATACATATAACAATGATACAAACACATATACATACATATGCACATACAAACTATACTATGACACACAAGAAGTTATTAGTTATATGATTGGAGATAGTGCCTCTTGAGGAGATTTTTGAAAGAAGGACGGGCCGGGGCTTTCCTGACATCAGTGGGAAGAGAGTTCCATAAGCGGACAGCTGTCACGGCAAAGGAATTGGACATGAAACCAGATTTGTGAGTGGGTACATTAAGGAGCAGATTGCTGGATGAGCGGAGATACCGGGAATGATTGGATGCTACGTAGGAAAAAAAGTCCTTAAGATAGTTAGGCGTTTGAGGCTCAAATAGTACACTATACAGAAGGCAGAGGATTCTCACCTTCCTACGCTCACGAACTCGCAACCAATGAAGTTTTTCACGGTACGCCGAAACGTGGTCGTATTTCCTCAGGGAATATATAAATCTGATGCCAGTATTTAGGAGACGATCAAGTTTATTGAGGAGTTCCTCAGTAAGATCTACGTAACACACATCAGCATAATCGATAATGGGAAGGAGGAGAGAATTCACTAAGGAAATTTTAGTTTTCTCAGGGAGGAAGTTTTTGTAGTGGATTACTGAGTGAAGAGAGGCGTAAAACTTTCTGCTGGCAAACTCGATATGAGCCCTCCAATTCATCTGGCTGTCAATGACCAAACCAAGGTTAGTGACAGTTGGAGTAAAAGTAATTGGGAAGCCATTGTAGGACAGACATAAATTGGAGGAGTCAATCTTATTTAATTGTTGTGGGCTACCTATTATAATTGCCTGACACTTATCAGGTGTTAACCCTGAGATGCCATAGTTAGCTGACCAGATATGGATCTCTTCCAGATCTTTATTGATAAGTGTCAAAATATTATCAATTTCATCTGGCTTGCCGGTAGCATAAAGCTGCAGGTCATCGGCGTAAAGGTGGTAATGAGAAAGAAGATTAGGTGTGACCATGTGGATAAACAATGCGAAGAGAAGAGGGGAGAGGATCCCACCTTGCGGCACACCAGCTTTGAGGTCGCACCAGTCAGAAATGTCCTGACCAGCGCGCACGGCCTACTGACGTCCGCGGAGGTAGGACGAGAACCACTAGACTTTACTGGACTGGAGAATATTCGAAACACGGGACTTTAGGTTTGGGAAGACATTTAATGGCGTCGATAGTGCTGGTTTTTGTACTGGGTTGAAGGGGTGTGCACTTCGAAAAGTGGTTATTGAAATCCATTAAGTTGAAGGTACCTACAACAAAAGAGTTCGTTTTGGATTTCACTACACCAAGTGATTTAAGAAACCTCCAAATTCCAGCAGGAGAAGATTGATCAATTTGTTGGGATATATATCGACTCACTACCACATTACACCTATTCCTGGCAGCCTTATACACCGACCACTTATCATCGCTGCGATCCCGTTTGTACAAGCGGAAAGCGTGATCACGCTTCGCCATAGCTCGAGCTCATTCTCACAGGGACGGTTTACGCCTTAGTGTGACTGATCTAATTGGCGCATGTTTGTCATACAATGATTTGATTTCATCGCACAGTGCCTGTGCCATACCGTCCACAGTGGTTTCAGATGTAACAGAGGCCCAGTCCAAATTCGCAGCATCAGCTCTAAGCCTCTCAACATCAATAGCATTCAGATTGCGACGAGAGACAGTAACCGGAAACATTTTTTTTATCATTTTTGTACGCGAATGACGTATTTAGTGTGTGTACCAGTGGCGTGCACACCATAATTATAGACAAAACGACCTCGAAATTTTCGCCTTGACCCTCCGAACACAAACCGTATATACAGCACGGGAATACAAAACACTCCCTTTGTACGGTAGTCATTCGCCACGGAAGCTCAAAATATTCTAGTCAAAATTTGTGCCTACATATATGTACATACATAAAATAAGGGGAGCCTAATAACCTTTAAAACTTTCCTTTAACTAGGTTTGCATCCTTTTAAGCTACTTCAAAAAAAGGAGATTACTAAATTGGACTGTACATTATGCTTTTATGTGTTGGTTCGCGGATAACTTTGTTGTTAAATAAATTTGTCAATTCCGTAACAAAGGTGTCCCATGATTAGGAAACTGATTTCCTAATCATTGGGTGTGGTGATCAAACGAAAGCCGCTTTATAAAATCATACGGGCGACTAGAAGGAACTAGTTAAAGTCGGTTATTTTTCCTTTAAAAGTAAAAAATTTGAACATTGTAACAAACCTTATCTTAAAATTCCTTTAGGAGTTTTATAGCAATGTAATTTCATAGCATATTAGGAGCTCCTATATTACGTAGGTATCAGATCCCTCTATATATTTTTATATATCAAAAGAATCCTTTCCGTTCCTTTTTAGGGTTCCGTACCTCAAAGGGAAAAAACGAAACCCTTATAGGATCACATTGTTGTCCGTCTGTCTGTCTGTCAAGAACCTTTATCTCAAGAACGCGTGGACGTATCATGCTGAAAGTCACATGAAATACTCAGGTCTATTGTCCCTTTAAGCTGTGAAAATATCAAACTTCTAAGTTAACGCAATCAAAAGATACAGCAGTTTATACCTTAGACGAATTTCCGTCACATGCTAGGGAATCAAAACCTACAGGGTACTTCCCGTGAACTCAGAATCTTGAAATTCGAAATTGCGAAAATGATAAATTGTAAACGGCTACGTTTGTACGGCGGAACCCTCGGTGCGCGAGTCCGACTCGCACTTAGCCGGTTTTTTTTAATATTGCTAAGTGCTCCGTTTCCTTTTCCTAATTCTATGAAATGATCAAGGGAAGGAGTGCACACAAAAATATCTATAAAAGTGAGCCCTTTTATTTCAATCAGGTACTTGAACATTCCACATTCAACATACATAGCCTTCACGCCTGTCTCCCAAAGGGGTAGGCGAGAGACTACAGATTTCCATTTGTCACGGCCGTGACATACTTCTTTTGCTTCATCTACATTCATAAAAATATAGGTATTACAGCACTCTAGTTATGTGTATCCAAACAGTGATCCTGGTCGAATGAATAAATGAATGATTATACTCTTTATTGCACACTGTACAATACAAAATGTAAAACTAACAATGGTAAGATTGCAAATGGCGACCTTATCGCTCAGAGCGATTTCTTCCAGGTAACCTAATTTATATATAACGGAATTTAACATAAAGTGTATAATGGGTAGTGTGTGTCGCTATCCGGTCGAGCATGTTCAAGCCTAGTACTTAAATAATGAGAGTAATAAGTATCCTATAAATATACATAATTATGGTAATAAATATAGGAGCACGTAAAAAAAAATTACGAAATTACATCATACAAACCTTATACATACCTATTGTATTAACTATATACATATATGTATATGAACTAAATATACTATAATATACTGATACATACCAATAAAATACATATAATTACTAGCTGTCCCGGCAAACATTCGTTTTGCCATAATAAGTCGCCTTTGTACCCTGTGTATTGGGAGAAATACAACTGGCAGGTGGATAAAAAATAGATAGTAGCCGATTCTCAGACCTACTGAATACGCATATAAAATTTGGTGATAATCGGTAAAGCCGTTTCGGAGGAGTATGGCAACGAAAACTGTGACACGAGAATTTTATATATTAGACTAGCTGTCCCGGAAAACATTTGTTTTGCCATAATAAGTTGCCTTTGTACCCCGTGTATTGGGAGAAATACAACTGGTAGATGCATTAAAAATAGATAGTAGCCGATTCTCAGACCTACTGAATACGCATATAAAATTTGGTAAAAATCGGTAAAGCCGTTTCGGAGGAGTATGGCAACGAAAACTGTGACACGAGAATTTTATATATTAGATAAGCACAAACTAATCTGACAACATAAGGAGATGTTCTTTAAGTTTGACCTTGGATGATTCTGCTGTTTTCAAACTTCTTATGTGAAGAGGGAGAGAGTTCCACAGTCGGATTGCAGTAACAGTGAAAGAATTGTTGGGAATTTTTAAGTGTTAAGGAATGGCAGGAGCGCATAGAGCGACTACTGGACGAAGAAGAACTAATAAATTTGAATTTGCTTTTTAAATAATTAGGTGTGGATTAAATAATATGGTATAAAGAAGAGAGAAGAAGTGTGCATTCCGGCGCAGACGGATGGGGAGCCACTTGACCTTGGCGCGAAATTAGGACACATGGTCGGATTTACGAAGACCGTAAATGAAGCGGATGCAGTAATTTTGGACTCGCTCCAGTTTGTTAAGTTGATCTTCAGGAAGGCAACGAAACAGGTGTCAGCATAATCTAAGATGGGGAGGAGAAGGGATTGAGCCAAAGTAATTTTGGTGGCAGTAGGCAGAAAATTACGCAACCTTCTGAATGATCCAGAGGCAGCAAATAGCCTTCTGGTAGGTAAACCGACCATTATTTATTTTAGGCAATGGAGTAATCTGAGCGTCCTTCCAGTCCGATGGAAAAATACCGGACTCAATTGAAAAATTACAGACGTTGGTGATAACTGGTATGGGCACCAGCATGGCACGGCTAATGCAGTCGCTGCCTACTGTATTCGAGGTAATTTCGCGAATGCATCTTGTGACTTCAGTGTCGGTGAATTTAAAAATTTGAAGGCGGGGTGAATGGGAGTTGGAGTTGAAAGAAGGCGATTTATAGTCTGGAATTTTATGGGACTAACAAAGTCAACCGGTGCAGAAAAGTGCTGATTGAGCTTATCCAAATCAATGTTTCTATTAACATCATTTTGACGACATTTCCCTACCCCAATGGATCTTAAAAATTTCCAGACTTTCGCCGAATCTACGTTTTCAACGGATTTATGGATATTGTGTCGCTGGGCATTCCTACACATCCTATTACAGCGATTGCGTGCGGTCAGGTATTTGGACTTCAGCAATTCATTATTTGGCGACCTTTTTAATTTTGATTTGGTTTGGGCTTTTTTCTCTATAGCTAGCTTAATTTCGTCCGTTAACCACGGTGCTGGAAGATACCGGACTTTGATGGCGCGAACAGGGGCATGGGTATCATACAGCTCCATGATGATTGTGTTAAAAATATAAATTTGCTCGTTAACATCACTAGCTGTATGAAACTCAGTCCAGTCTATGGCGCGAGCGTCCTCATGCAGGCGCCAAAATTACGTTGGAGAAGTATTTTCACTTTTGCTTTAGAAGAACGAAGTTAATATGAGAGGTATATCAAGTCGTGATAAGAGAAAGCATCAGCGGGGAGTTGACCGTGTTTAACAACGTGGTCTGGAGATTTGATTAGTATGAGATCGAGAAGCGACGGTGTGGAGTTTGGGAAATGATGAGTGGCTTGAAGCGGAAGGATTTTAACATCGTTGGTGTGACAGAGGGATTGAAGCAAGTTGGATCTATGATCTTTCTTTAGGAGACAAGTGTTGAAATCGCCCATAATAATGGTGTGGCCATACGCTGAGGTGTGATTTTCCAAGAGCTTTGCAAAATGATTAAAATAGTTGTCACGCAACGATGGACAATAAAAAACACCTAATAGAAGTTTGCTTGGTTGCTAAACATACTTCGACAAAGAGATGCTCGCCGGCTGCAGCGACAGGCGGCTGGGGCGACAATGACAACCAAGAACTGGAAATGACTGCGTATGTAAATCACCACCGCCACGATCCGTGCGATCGTTCCTAACTAGTTGAAATCCTGGTATTGAATATGACGCTGAGGGAAGACAGGGCTTTAACCAGGATTCGGAAACAAGAATAGCATGTATGTTTTTATTGTCGAAGTATGCTAACATGTCAGGAAAATGCGCTGGAATGCTCTGGGCATTAATATTTTCGACGTTGAAATTTTCGGAGACGTCCTGAAATTCTGAGATTAGGAAATCCCCAACAGAAAGTAAATCGGAAGAACTATGGCCAGAACTGTTCAAACTATGTGTATCAGTTAGCTGCAGAAAACAGTCAACTTGACTGTCATCACTCACGTCCGTGCTCATAATAATAAAATATATTATAATACTGTATATGTATATATGTATACTAATACGACTAAATAATAATAAAATAAATGAACAGTACTTCGACAACAAATAGACACTCCACAAACCCCACACAAACAGGATAAAATAATATTATATAATAGTTAATATCACACAACAACAAACAATTAAACTAACATACTAAATGATAAAAATATATCGTCGGCGTGAAACGTAACGCAGCGATCAGTCCCCAATCGGCAGCCGTCCGCCAATCATAATACTGACATTGTCAGTGTCAGCTGTCAGTAACCGGTACACGCAACTTTAGTCGGCGTCAGCTAAGAAGCAAATTCTGACACATTGATAAATCCATGAACAATTTTTAAAATGGATATGACTGACAACCAAATGTATGGCGATGACATTTGTATCTCAGCGTTGCACATCCTATTGCTTCTTAGCTCGTTGTCATCAATTAATAGAGATGTGACTTTTTTCTGTTCATGAATCGAATTGACAACGTTTCGATTATAGAGGTACAGTTATTTGTAAAATAAATATAATAAGCTCTACAGCACGTATTATGAACGGCTACCAAATAGGTTTCATCTTGTCGTAGTAATTGACGAATTACTGTCAGTCGTAGCATGAATCTGTAGATTATTGACATCAATCTATTCAGCTCATTAAGATCAAGTTCAGCTGAGAAAACGTACAAAAATAACTCTGAATACAAGACGCATGAGATTACTCAGTGAGATCCGAGTTCCGGTTCAGCTGAGACGCTCTAGAGAAAACTCTGAATAGCAGCCTTAGACCTCGCTTTACTCGGGATATACAGGGTGGGGCGTGCAACAGTTGCAAAAACTTCGAGGATAGAAATATCTCTTATCATAATACAAGTAGTGTTATGCCCATCTTCACCAATGAATTGAATTGAAATTAAAACTGGCTAAGGATCCCTTAAGTTGAAATGCGCATTAGACATTGAAATTCCCTTTAAACTAACTTTTAAGATGAAAGTACCTACTAGTCGCCCCTACGTATTTTTCACGTGGCCCTCAATTTATCTCGTCTACCATCATCAAACTCTGATTTTCTTCTTGTTTGTTATCTTATAATGGGACCATAAGGAAATATTATACAAACAAAAAATCAACATAACTATGAAAATAACCATAATTATTGTGTACTTATACAAAATAACTTCAATCTTTATTACACGCCTATAGAACAATGGGATATATAAACCTAGGGCAAACTTTTTTTTTTTTTTAGGGCAAACTTACTAATTTTCGGACGGGGCGACGCAGCGCACCACCAATATTGTCGACGTCGACAACCCGCACAACATCGCTACGTCCGGGAAACAATTTGGTGACCCTCCCACGTGGCCAGACTCCTCGTGGCAGATTACCGTCGGCAATAAGCACTTGGTCCCCAACCTCGATATTTTTTGCGAAAGTCGAACTGGGGCGAGTTACCAGCGTTGGCAAATACTCTCTTAACCAACGGGTCCAGAAATGATCCGCCAAATGCAGCCCTTTCGTCCACGTCACCCGACGAACGAGATCCGCGTCGTCTAGGCGGCCAACCACTGAAAGGGGGTGAGGAGCTCCCTAATAGAAAATGAAACAGCGTTATAGCCTGCTTCTCTCCGGGATCAACCACGACGTGGGGGAGGGGTCGCGAATTAATTATGCCTTTAACTTCCAGAAGAAACGTAAGAAAAACCTCATCAGGAGGAGCTCGTTCGGTTAACGTGGCCGAACGAGCTGTCTTAACGGAGCCAACTAAGCGCTCCCAACACCCACCCATAAATGGCGCCGCTGGTGGGATAAAAACCCACTCTATTTTAAGGTTAACGGCGAAGTCCTCAACGGTTGTTCGGCGAGGACACTGCTGGCTCCGATGAATGCCGTCCCGTTGTCTGAAAATACTTTTGCTGCGGCGCCTCTCCTAGCTATGCATCGCCTAAGCGCCATTTTAGCAGAGTCCAACGTCAGACTCCCGACGACCTCTAGGTGAACGGCTCAGATAGTTAGGCGCGTAATGAGTGCTACATATCTTTACTCCTTGTGCCTGAAGAACCATCAAAGTCGATTCATACACGACGAAGTATCCGCGAATAAACATAAAAATGTACGTATATGGGCAAATTGAGAAACCTCTTTTTGAACTCGCTTAAAAAAGGGCTTTCCCCAACAAAATATATTGTACAATCCACTTCTTTTCAGTTGAATAACTTATTTTGAAGTTAAAGTACCCGTACGAAATAATCTGCACTAAAATGAATTTTTGCTCGTCTTACAGACCTCTCAGGAGGTATGTGCGGATCGTGGGAAAAGGAGGACTGCATCCTTATTTTGTGTAATCTACTGTTATCTACAACTCTATGAGACGGGTGTGACGTATAATTTATGTGCATGACGTAACATTGACTCAAATATCTACTGCCTATATAGGTCACCGTAGTCACCAGACTGTCGTGTTAAAAATTCTACTGTAGACACGCATGCCTACCTGTTGCCTTAGTAATAATTCACCTTAATTACATTTCCAACCCAGTCCCAAATGACGGTAAATACATTTTAATGTAAGTGTTTCTGTATCCGTACCTACGATACCTCGACTAGATAATATTATGTTTACTATACCAAAATTCAATATCAATTTATTTCAAATTATTTTTATTCAAATTACAGTAAAATATCGATCACGATGAAATAATAATAACAATACATCGCCTAGTACTGTATTACGTAGATGAAGGTATCGTGACTACGGAGTCACTCCTCGTACATCCTGTTAATAATATTATAACTGCGAAAGTTTGGGTGGATGTCTGGATACTTGGATGTATGGATGGATGTTTGGCCTTCTTTCACGCAGAAAGTACAGAACTGATTTTAATAAAACTTGGCAGCATTACAGCTTATAATCTTGAATAACATATAGGCTATAGATTTTGGAGATATGATTTAAATATTTACGTAAAAAAATAAGGTTAGTACAGTCAGTAATTTGTGGTATATTTCTGCGTGCGCCGGCTTAACCTGACAAGATACGTTAAAACTATTTTCTAAGCAATCACAGGTTTAAAAAATCTACATTAAAGTCCACAAATGGTATATTCTTATCTTTACAGTTAATCCAGAATGAAAAAAATAACGAGTTAATTGCGACGCTGTTTCACATACTCATCCTAAGACATACTCACACATATACAAACACACACACACCCATAAATACTGCAACACAATACCTGCCATTCTATGTAGTTAAATACTAAAATATATATTTTCTTTAAGGACTGAGAAATATACTGTTTACCGAAACTCTATCTATACAGTTTATTCACTTTTATTACAATTAAAATCTTGAAGAGCTCTGATGCTTGTACTACAGGAACAACCTGTTGCAAGTATCAGAGGTATATCATCAATTCCGCTGTATATCTATCAATTCTCGATGTAAATATGAAATAGTGTTAAGGTCTTAATCTGTAAAACATTTTATTTTTTAAATAAATGTATTATATTATTATTATATTGTTATGGCATAGATATTAAAGTTTAAGTGACTGTTCAACTGGGTTTCGTAGCAATTGGGAAAGTTACGCCGTGCCTTGGCATCATCATCCTTCACTGTCTGAAGACAAAAGTCTTTAATCGGTGTGTCCTACCTTTAACGTCGTAAGGAGCTGAGACGTGGACACTTACGCAATTGGAGAGGTCTATATCCAGCAGTGGACAAATACGGAATGATGATGAGGAGGTATACACGATCTATTGCTTTGAATCAATCTTTCGGGTCGTTTTGAATCGTTATTAATTGTATCGATCCACGATCTAGATCGCATGTGCTTGAATCGATCTTCAATTAATCAGTTTCAGGTCAGGTACCTGCTGCGGTAATGTAAATATTGAATATCACTCTCCCTGTTAGGGGGTGTAAGTGGGTCGAATCAGTTGAATGGTGCATTTTTAAATGGTTTGAGAGATCTGTTGTCTTTTTTTCTTTACAATTTGTGAACAAAGTTTGCATTTTATCCCTATACATCGAATCTTTACTTTAAGTTCAACTTCAGTTCAGCGTTAACTAGCTAGGTAAGATGCATATCTGGACGCACCGAGATTGTGCTATATCATGGTACTAGATTACGCATCACGGAATTGGGAAAGCATATAGTATATAGTGTACGATTTTGTCAGGAGAGCTGAGGATAGAAGGTGCTTATAGCACGTATTCCTGTTATACCAAGCAATTTACCTTTTTAATTAAAATGTCTACAGTTTCCATTGAAAGTAGCTTTCTCAAGTTAAGCAAGCTTTTAATAAAACGTGTTTCAGACTGAATAATACTATTGATAAAAAATATAACTTGGCTGAACAAAGTTCGCCGGTTCAGCTAGAGTAATTATAAATTCTTCATGCCGGTACCAGAACAGAATAGAATTTGATATCACCTATAAGGGGAAGACTTTCAATTATTCACGTATATATGAATGTTCAGCAGTTAACGCTGTGCATCATCAGTGATCATAAACCGCTTAAATATTAGATATTAAATATGAAATTCGCGTTTTTTATGGGAGGAACATAAAGGCGATTTTTTCATAATAAAATACTTTTATTAATCAATATTTTTTAGTTTGTACCATTGCTATCTATATATGTCTGTCATCTTATAGGTAGTTCATCAATGAAATCCTTGAAGGCGGTTTGGGCTGCCGCATCGGAATTGAATTTTTTCCCTGCAAGAAGTTATCCAAATTTCGAAAAAAACATGTTTTGCATCTGTTTGAGCAATTTCCGGAGAGTACGGTGGATGTCTTAGACATTCCAATTGAAGCTCCTCTAATTTGGTAGCCAGCTGTCTGACACAAGACAACGCTAAACCACAAATGGCCCACCGTGTGTAGCGGTCTAGCATTTTCTTGAAGCAACTGAGCAGTGGCGTAGATGTAGATGATACGGGGCGTTCCCGCAACTCGACGTCCAATGCGCCTATTGATCGCGCGTGATTTGGGTGGCGCTACTCCAACCACCCCAGCTCCTCGAGGAACAGTAACAAATCCTTTGTGTCCTTGATGATCTCCTGCAGGGATCGTCGCTGTTCTAGATGAGTCGCCCTGTATTTTTCCACAGTCTGGCACAGTGGCGTAAATCAATTGACAAGTCTCGGTCGTTTAACAGCTAGCTTTTCCATCATAATTTGTCAGTATCTGACAATAGACATCATCCGTAATCGTCTGATAGAAGAAATCTAACACTAGTCCACCAAACGCTTACAAGTCACTTTTTTGAGTCAATTTTCGCTTGGCGCAAGATTTGACTGGTTCACCAGGGTTCAGCCATTGAGAACAGCGTTATTTATAGTACAGGATCCACTTTTCATCACAGGATCCGATTTAAAATTCCTTCATTATTGTGTCGGTTGAGTAATGTAACACAGCAGTCGACGCGTGTTTGTCGGATTGCTTCACTCTATTCATGAGGTACCTGTAGTGTATTAGCTTTACATGGATGTTGGTCTAAGTTATGAGTTCTACTACCCGACATGCGGGAGTGTGGTACTGTAGTATCGGACGGACGTATAAAGGAAACAACCGTATTACTTAGATGACAGTTTAATACTGGATTGAGAATGGCAGCGCTCAAGCTTGCTTATTTATGTTAAGTATACTTAGCAGTAAGCCTTGGCGATTTGAAAAGATGCCAGTTTCTTCCCGGTTCTTCTGGCCAGTAAAAGAAATTAATTCGAACCCGGGACGATTACTTTTGTTTTAAAGTCATAAATGACGTTCATCAAGCTTTGTGTTATGCTACTGTATATCTGTATGTTATAGCACTTATAATGATGAAAAATAAACGTTTTGACTTTGACTTTGAGTGGCCAGTACGACAAAACGCCAACTTCCTATGTAAGGGCCTAATAGGTACGACCTACGAAAAAAATTACCATAAGAGATTACGATTTATACTCATTTTCGTCACACCTCGTTCAAATAAATACAAGTATTCATGCGTACCCTAAGCTCTTTCTGTAGAGTTTTATACTTATGTTATGTATTAGTTGTCACATTGACTTTGTCTAGTTTTTTCACTTGGTAAATAAATGGAGGAACGAGAAGACGTGTTTTATATTTAGGCGTAACATACGCTTCCACTGCGCTAAATGGCAGAGAAAGAGAATTTACCGCGACTACAGCGGGATACAAATTTTGGGAATTGGAAATATAGATTGAAGATGTTGTTAGACGAACGACAACTTTTGGATGTTTTGTTAAAATTAGAGCATGAGGGAGAAGAATTATCGAAGAAAGAGCGTGAAGCAAGGGCGGAGGAAAGAAGTAGACGAGATGCAAAAGCAAAAGGTTTGATAGTGCAATGTTTAGCCGACCAATACTTGGAAATCGTAAAAAAGTGCAGCTCAGCGGCGGAGATGATGGAACAGTTGGAAAAGGTATTCGAAAGAAAGAGTGTATTCAATAAATTACATCTAAAACGGAAGCTCATAGGGATAAAATGTAGTTATGAAGAGAAACTGCAAGACTTCTTCATGAGGTTTGACAGCCTCATAAGCGAATTACAAGCAGCTGGGTGTGAGGTGTCAGCAATAGACAGAATCTGCCATATGTTGTCGGCAATGCCATCTCAGTATGAGAGTGTTATTACAAGCATTGAGACCATTACCACAGAAAAGGGCATTGATATAGAATTTGTGAAGGCGAGGCTTTTAGACGCTGAGATAAAAGTCCATGGATGTGACCAGGGTGAGCAAGCGTCAGCCTTCATAACATGTTTCAGTTGTGGTAAAACTGGACACCTAGCCCGTGAGTGCAGAACGAGAGCTGAATATGGACGCAGGGACCTAAGAGGAGGAAAATACAACCTAGGAAGAGGAAGATATCCGACACGGGGAACGGGCCAATACTCTGAACAAGCCAATGTCGTTAAGGATTTAGGCAGTGAAAATGAACTTGCATTTATAACTGGCGAAAACATTTTGGTGGTGGACGGAGAAAATCACGTGATTAAATTTGTGGTGGATTCGGGTGCAACTCAGCATTTGGTGCAAGCAAAATTCGAAAAGTATATGATAAACATTGAAAATTTAGAAAGCGTATGCAAAATATTCGTAGCCAATGGACAGTACCTATCAGCTTATAAAAGGGGTATACTTGAAGTGGAAGCAAATGGTATCAACATATCTATTGAAGCAGTAGTCGTTGACGGCTTGAGTCATAATCTACTATCAGTAAAAAAATTAATCGACAAAGGTCATCTGGTTAGTTTCCATAACAACGGTGTGTCAATCTCTAAAAATAACAAAGATGTCATAGGCGTAATGTTTGGGAAGTTGTATGGAATAAATTTTCAGGTGCGAAATTATGAAAAATGTTTAACTACTACGAAAAGTGAGAATTTGTGGCACAGGCGACTTGGTCATGCCAACAGGAAACACTTAGGAATTTTAGGGTTTCGATCTTCTAGCAAAGTGTGTGGGCCGTGTGTCGAGGGCAAGTCGACACGTAAACCGTTTTTACCTACACAGAGGCCTAGATCCAGATATATCGGCGAACTACTCCACACAGATCTATCCGGGCCGGTAAGTACACCTGCGATAAATGGAGAAGTTTACTTTCAAACCATCATTGACGACTTTTCTCATTTCTGTGTAGTGTATCTACTAAAAAGAAAATGTGAAGCTGCGGGAAATATCGTCAGTTATGTCCAAAGAATAGAAACTCAAACTGGGAACACCGTCAGGAAAATACGATGCGACAATGGAGGTGAGTTCAAAAACAAAATTATTTTCGATTTCAGTAGGGATAAAGGCATAATCATGCAGTATACTCAGCCGTACTCTCCACAGTCCAACGGGGTTGCTGAAAGAATGAATAGGACGATATATAATAAAGCTAGGACTCTCATGTTAGAAACCGGTTTACCAAAATATCTGTGGGGTGAAGCGGTGCAGTGTGCCGCATATCAAATAAATAGATGTCCCTCCTCGGCTATTCATAACAAGGTTCCGGCAGAAATATGGTTTGGGAAAGTCACATTACGGAATATGAGAGTGTTTGGATGCAGAGCTTGGGCCGCTACAGTACCGAAGGAAGGAAAATTTGACAGAAGAGCGAAAGAGATGAGGCTAGTGGGGTACAATGTGAATGGATACCGATTGTGGGATTTTGAAAACAGAAAGATAGTAGGTTCGAGAGATGTGACGTTTGATGAAAGTGATTTCAAATATACGGAGGTGTGCAATGATAATGATGATACGAACGGGAGTGTGGTTTGTGGACGAATAGAAGATGAAGAGCCTAATCGTGATGAGGAAGTGGAATGTGATGATGACAGGTTTGAAGATTGTGAGCAGGAGAATGAAGAGAATGAGAATACTAATGAAGGAGAAAACAGTGAAGGAGTTGTGAGAACAAGGAGTGGGAGATTGGTAAAACCACCAAACTACTATGGCATTGACCCAGAACAAAGCAATCTTATATATTGCCTGTGTAGTGGAGATCCACTGAACTATGAAGAGGCAGTGAAAGATGTTGGTTGGAAAGAAGCGATTCAGAAAGAGTTAGATTCTCATGCGCAATTAGGAACTTGGGAATTTACGGACAGCGAGTTAATGGGTATAAATTGTAAAGCGATTGATACGAAATGGATATTTAGGACAAAGCAGGATGGAACGAAGAAAGCAAGGCTGGTTGCTAAAGGCTTCCAACAGAGGGACACGAATGATTACTACTCGCCAGTAGCGCGGATGTCCACAGTAAGGACTATGTTGAGTCACGCCGTACAGCAAGGGCTGTCCGTGAAACAACTTGATGTACCAACGGCATTTTTGAATGGGGAGTTGAAAGAAGATGTATACATCAAATGCCCGAAAGGAGTGGAATGTGAGGGGAAAATTCTTAAGCTTCGTAAGTCATTGTATGGACTTAAACAGGCGCCATTGTGCTGGAATCAGAGGTTTCATGAATTTATCATCGGGAATGGTTTCGAACAATCAAAATTTGACATGTGCCTGTATAAGAGTCCAGACAGCTGGTTACTCATATTTGTGGATGATATCTTATTGCTAGGGAACTTGGATATTCTGTCGAAATTGAAAGAAGAATTCAAAATGAAGGATTTAGGGGAGGTGAAGGATTATTTGGGCATAGAATGTGAAAAGGAGGGAAATAAAATTATACTTAGACAAAAATGATCAATAAAATATTAGAAAGATTTGGCATGGAAGAAAGTAAGCCAGTAAGCACACCAATGGAACCAAAGTTTAACGCAGGTCAAGAAAAAATTATCGATGTTCCTTATAAAGAGTTAGTGGGCAGCTTATTGTTTATTTCGATGAACACTCGTCCAGATATAACTTTTTCAGTAGCATATCTGAGCAGATTTCTCGATAAACCCACAGAGACGCTGTGGAAAGCAGGAAAACGTATACTTCGCTACCTAAGTGGGACGAGAAATAAAGGGTTAGTATACACATCAGGAGGAAACACTGATCTGGTCGCGTATTCTGATGCAGATTGGGCAGCAGACTCTACAGATAGGAAAAGTACGAGCGGGTGTGCGGTGTTTCACGGTAACAACCTCATTCATTGGTCTTCGCGAAAACAGTCTGCAGTCGCACTCTCCACTGCGGGGGCGGAATATGTGGCGGCAGCCGGAGCAGTGTGCGACTCGATGTATCTGAAAGGTATCGTATTCGACTTGTCCCGACATGAGGTCACCCCCCGATTCCTTATCGACAATCAAAGCGCAATCAGACTCATTAAAATTAATGAAAATAGTAGAAGATCCAAACACATTGACATCAAAGTACATTTCATTAGGGATATATATAATAAGGGACTTATTTCTGTACACTATGTTCCGACGGACGAAAATATTTCTGACATCTTTACCAAAGCCTTACCAAAATTAAAACATAATTATTTTTCAAATAAACTGAATATAAAATGAAGTTAGGTTATTGTATATATATATTGTATATTTGTTTACCAATTTTATACTAAAAAGGGTTTGTATTATAAAATTGAGGGGGCGTGTAGAGTTTTATACTTATGTATTAGTTGTCACATTGACTTTGTCTAGTTTTTTCACTTGGTAAATAAATGGAGGAACGAGAAGACGTGTTTTATATTTGGGCGTAACATACCTTACTAGGTTGTGTTAAAGTCTAAACTCAACTTACCATATGTCATAAAGAGTGCGAAATGGAGGGTATTTCCGATCTCTCACCCTAGAGTTTTCACTCTAGGGTGAAAACTGGGAAACGTGTGTCCGAGAATTTACACCAAGCTGGGTAAATAACAGGAATCTTGATCTATACTCACGTCCTATTCACCACCCCGATAATGTACAGTTGACTACCAACACACTTTAAAGCATGTATGAACGTTTCCCAGTTTTGACCCTAGGTTGAAAACTCTAGGGTGAGAGATCGGAAATACCCAAAATGGAAATAGGTCTTAAGATTAAATTCTGTTTGATCAAAATTAACCGAACTACTCAGACTTGAAGCCAATGGAAGTAATGGGTTAAACAACGGCGATTTAATAATCTTACTAAATAGTTATAAATGGGAAGGTTTTTCATATCTAAAATTTTAATATTTTTGCTCTTCACGGGAAAACTACTGAACAAATTTCGACGAACCTTTATGAGGATGTAGGTGTAGTATAAGTAACGTAATAACAACTGAATGAGGAATTTTCGGGGTCCTTGTCCCCTTAGTTATAAAAGATGGCGCTAGCTGTATTACGGGGGATTAACGTCAACGAAATTACTGATGACAAGCAGTCTGTACTGAAGGTGACAGTTAATTTTGTTTATTGTTTGTTTATATATGTTACAAATTATTCTTTTCTATGGCCTAAATAATTTGACGCAGTAAAACATAACTGATGAGCCAATGAGCGACATCTAGACAAGAAATGTTTGGATATTGAAAAATCTCCCATTCCCACCGGAATGGAATAAACGAGACGAACCACCGTAGTAACACCGTGAGACGAACCTAGTAGTGACGAAGCTAGGAGGTATGCCGGTAGTGAAAAATAGACACTTAACCAATGCTTATTTAGATTTTTTATTTGTCTAACTTATTTGAGCTATAATAAGTCCCTACGCTATTTAATTTCCTTGAAAATGTTTGTTAATGTGCCTGGCATAGGCTTGTCTTGTACTACCGGCTTACACCCTAGCTTCGCCACTAGAACCTAGTATATATAATATTCACCTACATGAGTCAAACCCATTATCATCAGAGCTACGTAGGTAGGCGCCATTAGCCCCGCAGCGCACACATACAGGGAATCGATCAATGAGGTTAAATATGCTCGGAAGCGGCCACTGAATGGATGCCAGTTCCCAAGTGGTTCATTTCACAGAGCTTTCCGTATTCGACCGGTATGTTAAAAGCTGTGGGTCCCGATTACTGTCCCAAGTAGGCGTAAAACCGAGTTCTAGGCCTTCGAGCGAGTAGAAAACCAGATATTAGTTAACCCTTCCGGGGACACATGCCGCCTGCTGACGTAATAACAATGAAAATTTTCTTATTACTAAAATCGTTGTCATTGTTCCTAAGAACAGATATTATATGCCTCATAGTTTCTAAACTTTCCCATACTGACCGTTCTTAATGTTACACCCTGTATTTTTTTGTATTAGCCATTGATTTAGACTATAAAATCTATATATAAAAAATAGATATGTCACGTTTCTGTCGACTCTGACTCATAAATGCTAGTTCTCCTTTCCGTTGTCTTAATTGGAGTGTCCACGAAAGTGTTAATAATGTCGCACTGGCATTTAGACTCGTCTTACGATTTAACATAGAAGCTCTTCGACTCCTCTCGGTAATTCTATTAAAATTACAAACGCGAAAGTTTGGATTTCTTTTACGCAAAATCCGGTTTTATCATTTTTTAAATAAACGCGCACTGACATTATATTAATAGTTTAGACCGGGTATTACGGCGCAAAATTAACCAAGGATAAGCATTCAGCTTACCTTCATTGTTTGCTCGTGACCACGGCACATGTAACTGTGCCGAAACGTTGAGCAAATACCCGGTTTAAACTATTAATAAACTGGTTTTATTTCAATAAAACTAGTAGTTTATACATAGGAATAACCCGCACGCTATATTTAATCCCGAATTTTTCATACCAATACATAGTATAAAACAAAGTAGCCTCTCGTTGTCTGTCCCTATGTACTTATGCTTAAATCTTTAAAAGTGCAGGCAAAGTTTTGATGCGATTTTCTTTAATAGATAAGAGTGTTTCCAGAGGAAGGTTAATACGTATAATGCATTCATATTGCATATAATAGCCGGGAAGTACTGTTAATAACGTATATTATAATATTACAGTATATATCTAGTAAATATGAATGAATATATCTACTCTTTATTTCACACATTACAAATGTAAAACAGTCAGTGATAAGATTGCAAAAGGCGACCTTATCGCTCAGAGCGATTACTTCCAGGTAACCTAATTAATAGAAGGTGTGGAGCTAAATAATAGATAACCGGATAGTAATAATCACGTAAGAAATTTCATACATAAACCGTGGCTCCTCCTGCGCAAACTATACGGGTAAAATAATTGACAAGGCAAATAGAATCAGTAGCGTGCACTGGCTTTTACGACAAGGTAGGCAGTAATCCCCAAGGATTGATACCTGTGTATAGGTAACTTGTCTTTACGAAGTATAGGTACCTACCTATCTACTCACCCACAAAACAAGGACCTTCGACAGCCTATATCGTGAGTAAAACGAAAAAAGATCTAGCAATAACTCTATTATTAGGTCGGGTAGCCAAAATACTAAGAGGTAGGCAGATCTTTTTGCCTATATGGTGTGCACGCCACTGAATAGAATACATGCATCACCCCCCCGAACCAACTTTTCCCGTGAAAGTCTGTGCTAGCCAACAGAGGACGGGCAGCAGCGCTCTCTGTGAGT